>JBBPBX010003022.1:0-42974 GCA_038048925.1 Garcialebias charrua | reverse complement strand
TTTTACTGAGGTAAAAGTAATGTTTAGGTTTAGGTTGTGATTTTCATTATGCCAATGAAACAATTAACAACAAATTCTGTAGTTTTTTTTTTTAAAGATAAATTTATATGCAGTTATAGATTAAGTGTGCTTCGCCTTTTTAATCTTTAAATTCCGAGGCTTTTCAAACTGTGTTTTGTTTTCGCCTTTTTGACTTTGGCTCTAATTTTTTAGGGGTGCACCGATTTCAATTTCCTGGCCGATCACCGATTACCGATTTTTAGAAAGTCTGACCTGCCGATTCCGATTTTGGCCGATACCGATTTTCAGGTGTTAAAAGGTCAAAATGCACCCTAAATTTTCAGGATTTTCCAACCTTTGCTGAGGCAGATAAAATCGGTAGATAAAATCGGCTTCTCATTTAAAGATCGGCCGATCACCGATCTCCCCAAATTAAGGAAATCGGAGCCGATCGATCGGCCGGCCGATTTATCGGTGCATCCCTATAAATTTTTCCTTGCATCCTTTGAGATTGAAGACACTACTTTAATAATAATAATAATAATAATGTGTTTGTCTGTCGTCTGTGTATGTTTCCCATACACAGACGAAATTCGTCTCTGCATTTAACCCAACCACCACCAGGTGGTGCAGTGAGCAGCCAGAAAGCGCCCGGGGAGCTGGAGAATTAGGTGTGCACTCATAGACACCCCAAGGTGTGTAGTGGCCGGGGCGCGAACCCGCGTCCTTCGGGTCCCAAGTCGGAAGCCCTGCCACTACACCATCTTGGCTCCTTTTACCCTGATGCATGCTCAAACGTATTTTAATATATGTTTCCAAGTTTTCAGTTTCACAAGTTTCTGCTCACAAATCATGAAAACTTATTTAGCTAACTTAAGAACTCAGTTTGGATTTTCTGGAATGGGTTCCTTGAATTTTCTGTGATCTCAGCTTGGAGGAACAGGACGAAATTTCCCATTAAAGAGCTTTTAGCTAGTGTTTTGCTGCTTTTACATTTTACCGGTAGCTATGTTGTTCTTTTAGCCAACGTTTCGCTTCTTTTACTTGAACTAAGCTTCAACTTCTTCACATTTCTTCAGGCTGGGACACTTCCTGCAGGAACGCCAACACCATAACTGCTGCTTTTAGATCATCTCTTTAAGTACGGCACCTCACCTGTCCAGGTTCGATAAACAGGAAGCTTGAGCGCGGGGTGTGTCACCTCTACACACACTCTCAGTCGTGCTCTGTCGGAGTCTCTGGGCACCATCCTCAGGTTGACCCTGTTGATGTGAAGCACTCTCTGGTCGTCGTCACTGTCTTTACCACTGTCATCCTCCGGCTCAGATGTTGTTTCTTTGTTTCTGCCAACGCTGTCAAACTCTCCGTCCACATTCTCATCGATAAACTCGATCCCTTCGGTGTCAGTATCTGTGACGGCAGCTTTAGTTTCTGTGACAAAAACGAGTTAAAACTTATGAAACGTGAAGAGAAAGGAGATAAGAGATAATATTTTATATATCCTGCAACAATAATTTAGTAATACAGGTAGTCCTCGACTTACGACGGCCTCGAGTTACAACGTTTCGTGAATATGACACGCATCTCCATTAAAAAATTTAATTAAATTAAAAAAAATATATATATTTTTTTGTTGTTGAAATTTTTTATTTTGAAAGCCGAGTTCCTTCCGGTTTGACGGCAGAAGCAATAGCTTAACGGCAGAAGCAGCGCACTCAGTGGAAAATGACAGGAGACCTCATTGCTTGGACCGGAGGTTTACGAGGCAGACCGGAGGCAGAGGAGGTTAGGAGGGGCTAACATGCTAACAGACCTTAAGCTAGATTCATACTCGACGTGTTGCGCAGCGCGCGAGGGGCGCGCGCCAAAAGTGACGCGATATCGCAGTCCCCGCCCCCTGCGCATAGGCCCCGCGCGTCGTCTTGGCGCGTGTCGCGCACTTCCGAATTTTTGAAACTCCGCAAGGCTAGTGCGCGCGCAGTGCGTCGCGCCATGCGCCACGCCTTGCACCGCGCCGTTGACGCCGTGGACTGGGCTCAAAGAACAGCACTTTGCCATGCGCCGCCGTGCGTCAACCATAAACACAGCCGCAACACTGTAAACACATGAAGCCGTCCGGCTCGGCGTGTGCCCGGCTTGGCGCGCGCGCCAGCTAACGGACTAAAGCGCGAGTATAACGAGGGCTTTACTGTAAACGTCCTGGACCGCGCGAAGCACAGGCAGCTGCAGATGTTGGTGGAGCAACGAGCTAACATGCTAACACACGGAGGAAGGCTTCACCAGCTCCCAGTAAGAAATTAGCTCTTTTTTTCATTCATTATGGCTCCAAATGCACGTGTTTTTTTGATAATTATGTAGGGTACTGTGTTAGGATAGGCAAAGTGCTTATTATAATACAGTACTGTACATGTATATGGTGCAGTATTTATGTATGTTCCGACTTACGTTGAAATTCGACTTACGACGGAGCGTAGGAACGGATCTCCGTCGTAAGTCGGGGACTAGCTGAATTGCTGTTTGAATTTTCATTAGGTGACATAAATATAAATATTAGTTATGTTAAATACTTATTCTACGTCTGTTCTTCCGTCTCTCCGGCTCCCTTTTTGTTGAAACTGGTGGGCCTGCGGACCTCTCCAGGGCACACACGCTCTTCAGCTCTCTCTGTCCGTCGTCTCCTATCTCCTCTGCCTCGCTGGACGCCAGCGGTGAGAACGTAGGTCCTCCTGCTGCCCAGAAGAACTTTGCCTTAGGGTGACCACCCCTCAGCAGGAGGGAGAACACGCCGACGCCTTCACTGCTCCAACAAACTGAAATAGACGAGGGGATGGAGGGAGCAACTAAAGAAGAGAAAAGTGAGAACAGGTCATGGGTTCAGATAAAACAGTAAAATCTAATTGTGCTTAAAATGCTTCATACTGAGGTCACACTGTCTCCATTGTCTCTCTACTGGTTCGTGTAGAGAGCAGTGCTTGACTCTGCAGATGATTCCTCCTCCTCCTCGGCCCTTCTTCTCCTGATGGGTTCTCTTCAGTGTAGCTGTGGCCCTGAAGAGTCTGGGATGAGTCTGTATGGGGCCCCACAGCTCTCCTCCCTCTATCACCTCCTCTTCTCTGTCATCCTCCTCTCCATCTCTGAGCTTCAGCCAAGTGACCGAGATGTTCGCGGGGTAGAAATCTCTAATTTCACATCCCAGATTTGCGCTCTGATCCGAGGCGTTTGCGGTGCTGATGACTTCAGACACGCACGGCCTTTTGATGAAGCCTGGATGGGATCAGGTTCATTAACGCTTGACACATTATTGTAAACGTAGATGGTTTTTTTGGGGGGTCTTTCATTCACACCTCTGGTTTCACGAGTGACTGGCTGCTTCAGGGCAATGTGGTGGACGCTGACCCACACCTTAGCCGCCCCCTTTTCCAGCTCGCTCCGAGGCAGTTTGCACTGGCTGGAGGCTGAGAAGAACCCCTCTCTATCCGGCCGAGGTGAAGACGAGGCCTGCGAAGCCACGGGGCTGAGCTCACCGCCCTTGCAGAACCAACGGAAGGTGATGACGTCCGGATGGAAATGCGACGCTCGCACTGTCATGCTGATGACATCTGGAAACCATGGATGTCAGGGAAAGAGCATCAACCAGGAGGAAATGGTCAAAAATACTGGACGACTCGTGAATAAATGAGTATTACTGTTACCCGGATCCTTTTCTGTCTCTGCCAGCTGTATCTCCGACACCTCTGGGGCAGCTGTGGAATAAGAGAAACACATAATACTCTTAGGATAACTTAATATTATCATTTCAATAGCTCATAAAATAAATATATCACTCAGGAGAGGTACCGTATTTTCCAGAATATAGGTCGCGGCTTTTTATCATTTTTGAATGGCCTGCGACCTATATTCAGGTGCGACATATTAATGGCTTTTTATAAAATAAGCTGATTTGTAATCATTTATTAACAAAAATTAAACTGAGACACACTCTTACAATAATGTCAGCTAACAAATATATTTTTTAGGTGTTTATCCTGCTAAAATTATTCATTTATTAAAGAAAAGTTCAGCTCAGACACATATTTGCTATAATTTTTATCAAACAAATAATTGTTTTTAAGTGTTAATCTTCTTAAAAGCTTTGCTGTGCGCTCCTGTGGAAGAGACATTTGCAGCAGAGCTAAACACGGTCCACATTTTGACGTAGGTGCAACCTATATTCAGGTGCGACCTATATATGGATTTTTTCAATTCTTTGGCAATAATTGGACAATGCGACCTATGTTCAGGTGCGACCTATTCCGGAAAATACGGTAGATAATTTTCTTAATCCCAGGTTTAATCTTGCAAAATGGAACAGAGGCTGAAATACAAGCAGGCAAGATGTTTATATGATGCTTCGTCTGCAAGTCTGTTCACAGAGAGTATAAAAGGTGTCCTTTTATAATGGTTGACAAAGGCAAGATCACACGACTCTTGCAGCCTCCTTGCTTATTCGGATGAAAGGCTCCACGCTTACACAGACAAAAACAACTCTTTAACACACACACATGGTAATATGAGTTATAACATTTGACTTTAGTAGGTGAAAAAACACACGTGACCTTTCACATCTCCCCCAGTTACAGCTGTGTGGAAGTATACAATATAAAATATACAGTAGTTTAAAAAGAGGGGTTCTTACACAGAAGAGTAAACTTCTCTGACACCCGTTCCGTAACAATCCTGTCCTTTCCTACGTAGGACACCTGACACTTAAACACAGCCCCCTTGTGCAGTGAAATCTGGGGGATGAAGGTGAGTGAGGCGATCAGCTGCTGGGGTCCCTTTCCAGACGAATGCAGGGGCCCTCGAGTGTGCAGCTTGTAGTACCCAGTGTCGCCGCTGGAGGTCAGGAGAGGGCCTTTCTCTGCAGCTGTGGAGGTGAGTGTTAGGCCGCAGGGCAGATGGATGGTGGTTAGAGGGGTGTAGAGGCAGTTAAAGTTAGATTTGGACGCTCCTATGCATGTAAGGTTGTAAAGCGTAAGCAAAAATATAAGCATGAAGGAGATAACACTGTAAGTTTGCGTTTTAGTTGTCTAAAGCAACTTTATTGACTAGTCAATTGAATTTGGCCTATTTTTTTTTTTAGCCCATCTAGAATAAATGGTAAAGTTTTATAGTTTGAGCTTAAAAAAGAAACTAATAATAAAAAAAAGTAAACCGCCCTACCTGTGTGTGAGGTGTCAAAGATGGGGGTGTTATTTAGAAACCATGCGGTCTGGACGCGGCCCACCTGCCTGCCTTCGATGCTCAACGTCACTCTCCCCTTTCGACCGACGACCATGCGTGGTGGGAGGATGATTCCTGACACACTGAGGGACTTCTGTTTCTCTGAATGAAGTGAGACAGAGGAAGTGAAAGCGTTAATAATTAAAAAAAAGAAGGCTATGAAAGTATAAATGCTCAGAATCAAGGCGTCTTGAAACTCAGTCATTGCTTGTTTATGATAGAGGAAATAAGGTCTTTGTAAATAGCTACATTTAAAAAAGTTGACAAGACTGCACAGTTTTTCTTCTTTGTTCCTCATCCTTTAAATCGATGTGATATTCAGCATTTTTGACTATTTTTAAAAACGTCTCTAGAAGAAGATAGGTTTGTATCACACCCAGAGGATGTAAAGAAAGCAGCATAGCTTTTCATGTTTAACAAGTTTGTTCATAAATTAAGATTCAGCTTTGTTACAGTTTCTCACATTTGCAAGTGACACTGCACTGGTAACGCCTTTAGTGCTTGAACATATACACAGCCTTGGGCCTGCACTCAGTTTAACTTATATTTATATGATCTTTGGAACATGGCTGGATCACAACAAACTCAAAACAACTTCCTCAGTGTGAACTCAGTCATGGCAAATTTTTCCTTCGATCTGACTCCCTGAGACACTCTCTTTCGCTCTCACTGTGCTCTATGTTTGCACCCTGGCACAGTGTTATTTAAATTCAATTCAATTCAATTATACTTTATTTATCCCAAAGGGAAATGAAATATTGTTGTAACTCGTTATCCTCGTTTCATTAAAGGTGCAGTCTGCAGTTTCTGTAGTGCAGTCTGCAAGTTTTCTAAAATATATATTTTTAACACATTTCTTCACTTTGTCACTATCTCCTGACAGACTGATGTTAGACAAAGTATGCTGGTGAAGATTCTCAGTCGTCCAGGACATGATAAAATCAAAAAAGGCGTTCAATACAAGATCAACTGGACTTTATTTGTTACAGAAGACGTTTCGACCTCTATCCAGAGGGCTTTATAAATTCAATGCACAGACTGTGTGCGTGTGGAGTTATAACAGTCTTAGGAATCACGCACCAACATATGTAAATTGCAAGCTGAGGTAACACATACATGTAAATTGACAGATCACACCTTAACAGTAGGGGGTTCCCTTGAGGTCTCTGACAGAAGACACACTACTGTATGTAAATTGACAAAAAGTTGTATAGTTGCGTTGTATTGAACGCCTTTTTTGGTTAGACAAAGTAATCTCTGAAAAAAACTAGTCCCCTTGCTTCTCCAGGTGTTACTAAAAGCATTTCTAAAAAGCCACAGTGACCCGCCGTTAACCAGCCAATAAAAACAGAGTTTGTAACCAGCCAATAAAAACCGAGCTTGAATTTGAATCAGCCAATAAAAACAGAGCTTGAATTTGAATTTCAGCAGAGCAAGGGGGGGCAGAGCCACATATGGCTCTGAGGGGGAGGGATCAGAATGCTTTGCCCGTTGAAATTTTTTCTAAGTGCTGCGTTCTACAGAAACTGCAGAGTGCAGCTTTAAGTGATGTTATAGATGTTGATGGCTGTAGGCAGGAAGGATCTCTTGTAAAAGTCCATCCCACAGCAGATACGAAGAAACTGGCCACATATACCGTATTTTCCGGTGTATAGGCTGCACCTTTTTATGGTTTTTTCAAGGCCTGCGACCTATACTCAGGTGCAACCTATATATGGCTTGTTATCACTTTCGGTGAAACATATTTTTAAATCCAGCTCATTTCACAATTACATTCATTTATTAAGGAAAAGTTCAGCTCAGACATATATTTGCTATAATTTTTATCAAACAAATAATTGTTTTTAAGTGTTAATCTTCTTAAAAGCCTTGCTGTGCGCTCCTGTGGCAGACATTTGCAGCAGAGCTAAACGTAGGTGCGACCTATACACCAGTGCGACCTATCTAGGGATTTTTCCAATCTATTGGTGATAATTGGACAATGCGACCTATACACAGGTGCGACCTATACACCAGAAAATACTGTACCGTTCGATCCATCCACCCGGACTCGGCTGGCCTCTCAGTTCCCCCAGGCTACAGGACTGCCCAAATATCGAGCAGAACTCCTCCAGAATGATGGTCACTCCTCCAAGCAGCCCGCCGAGCTATTCGTTGTTGCAGACAGCCGGCTGCAGGTGGCAGGGCACGATCCTGGTCCTACACAAGGCGTGTTTCCTGCTAGTTCCAGGATTTCCTTAGGAGATCTTAGGATCTCAGTGGTCAGGCACTTGAGCACAGCCGACAGGGAGACGGGAATGCATCCATGGCACCTCCTTTTCAACTCATTTGAGATTTGGCACTGTGGCTGAGATATTATTTCAGATGTTTATCAGGTACTCCCGGTTGTAAATACAATAAAATAAATAAACTTCTTGTCATGGTTACACATCACAACAAATGCCCAAAGTAAAAAAGTTTCAGTAAAAATTCTTCCATCTGCACAGCATCTGTTACCAGAGGAAACAATCATCCAAAAAAAGGTGGTTTACATCCAGCAAAAGAGGAATTAAAGTTTCCAAAAGCAACCATTTAACCATATCAGAAAGAAGTTAAACGCTAAGATCACGTCACTTTAGCACAAGACTACCACGTACCACCATGAGTATCACATCACCACTAGGGTCACCACGCTCTGAAACACCCAACAGCACCTTCACTATGCTCAAAAACTGTTGTGGAGCTATCAGGGAGCACCAAATATGCATTTAAAGACCTCAACTGTTTTATGACACTACTTTTATTTTAATTGCATTTTTACTGTAGTTTATTGTTGTCTGTACTTTATATGTTTGTCTAAAACAGGTCTCTCTCGTAAACGAGTCCTCGTGACTCAATGAGTCTAAATAAAGTTTGAATGAACAAGACCTATGAAAATCCCTTTTCTGGCTAATTTTGAATATCCATTTGGTCCATCAGGGATAAACCACAGCTTTCTAAAATATATTTTCTTGGGAACTGTGCAGCTAAATTTTTGATCAATTATTATCAATATTATTGTTTTGGAAAAATGTACAGTTTTACTGTTAAATATGTTATCTGTATTTTCATTTTTTTAAATTAATTGCATCTTGTTGAATTTCCAATTGTTTTCTGTAAATGTGACACACAGTTAAAAAGACACTGTTATAGGTTCAAACTTTTCACGTGTGTATGACATGTACATGTTTTAATTGTGTACGCATTCAAAACCACAATAATGTAAAAAATCAACAGTTCTCTTACTTTTAGATTTTTCCGCTGCCTTCTTTCGATCTTATCTCTCAAATAGGAGTTTTTCTGTAAATATTCCTCCTCTGTGTCTCCTCTGAAATACGGGGTGCCCCAGGGGTCGGTATTAGCACCTGTTCTTTTTGCCTTATACTTGCTGCCTCTGGGTTTTATCTTTAAAAAACACAAGGTCTATTTTCATTGCTTTGCAGATGACATTCAAATCTATCTATCTGTAACTACAAATGACAGCCAGTCTGCTGTACATAGGTTAGAGGATTGTCTTGGGGACATATGGGCATGGTTAAGAACAGATTTTCTGAACCCGAATAAGGAAAAAACAGAGATTCTGGAGTTTGGTTAAGGCAATCCCCTGCTTGGACATGTGGTTGGTCCTTTGTCCTCCTGTCGTCCGTTTGTAAAAAACCTGGGTGTGATCGTTGATCCTCTGTTTAAATTTGACAAGCATACTTTATTCCCTTGCTCTGGTCGCAAGCGGCTGCTTCTGCTCTCCTCTCCTGACTTTTCCTCTCCCTGCTCGGCTCTGTGTCTTGTCTGCAGTTCCTCGGCACTCATCTCTCGAACGCAAATTGAAATTATGGAATTGATATCATCGACGATCAACTCTATTGACAAGATTTTTTCTACAAAGCGACAAGGTCCGGGGGAGCCAGCTTGCCCGTCGCAGACACACTCTGGCAGTTACATCATGGATTCCTGGGGCGAGTGGAAGGTGATGTGTCTCTCAGTCCTGTCTGTGGAGGATGTTGAAGATGTTTACATAATTGGATTTATGATGGCAGGCGCTTTGCTGTTCGGCATCTGCGGAGCCCTGTTCTATCGGAAACTGAGGAAGACTTCAGCGGCAATTACAGCCATGTCTAAGCTTCCGAGTCAGAGTTAAAGTTTGATCCGTGCTGTGACCTCACTAAATCAGCTGCTTTACGAGCTTAACCGTAAGGTGGAGGTGATTTCTGAGAATCGCAGGCCACCGGCGGCTTTTGGGACTCATCAGCGTGGTGGGATCAATCTGGAGGATAAAATATTCCAGGATAAAACATTCCAGGATCATAGCATAGATCAGTGGAACGGATTCCCACAATTAGACCATTTTGGAATTGGATCGTCCAGGTGGACACTCAAGGCTGCAAGAAAAGAAAACTGTCTGCCTGAAGAAAATCAACAATCAAGCTTATCTGAATCTGACTCCCCAACAGCCTTGGAAATGGGCTGACTATCAAATTTCTCCTGGGTCATGAGTAACCGAGGACAACAACTGCATCTATCGCAGCCCCCCCTCTCCCCGGATAACTTTCTGTGAGCGCTTATCAGAACTGCTGGCTGATCTGAATAAGATAAAACCTTACCTTCCTCGGCCTGATCTAGAGAGGGCTATCCATGCATTTTGGATTATTGTAATTCTTTGTATTTAAGGTTGGACCAGAGCTCCCTGCAGCATTTGCAGAGTGTCCAAAATGCTGAAGCCTGTCTGTTGACAAACACAAGGATGCATGAATCTATTACCCACATTTTACACTCCATTCACTGGCTCCCTGTTGCTTTTCAGGGGAAATTCCAAGTTTTATTGCTTGTTTTTAAGTGTTTCAACTCCATGGGCCCATCTTGCCTAAGCGAGCTGCTGCAGCCCTACAATCCGTCCAGAACCCTGAGGTCAGCTGACCAGCTCTTGATGACTGTCCCTAAAGCAAAGTTGAAGACTGGAGGTGACAGAGCCTTCTCTGTGGCAGCACCCAGACTGTGGAACAGCCTCCCTCTGTCTGTGAAGCTCTCTCAGTCAGTAGATCAGTTTAAGTCCAGACTGAAAACACATCTGTTCTCCCTGGCCTTCACTCAAATAGAATAGAATAGAATATATCTTTATTGGCATATTTGCACCAAGGTACAAAGTTTTGCAATTGGCGCGCGCACCATCCGAAGAGGGACGTACGCACGGAAGCCGCAGCAGTATAAAACCGCGCCACCAACAATCATATATGAAAAAGGAACATACAGTCGGGAGTAATAAGTGGTATTCAAAAAAGAATCTATCACAATTTGTCTTAGGACACTCCATGATAAAGTCTAAAAAACTCTACCAGCTTTAGCACGAATAAAACAAGACATGTTGCGTTTCATGGCAAGCAGGGAGATTGTCCGTGAAAGTCATTTCAGATAAGCACAGTCTCTAGATGGCATTTAGCTTGGCTCCATTCTGAAAGCACACGGAGACCTCTGGGGGGAGGGGGGGCAGCGAGTTCTCAACAGCTTTTCACTCCAGGAGAAGATTTGCAGACAGCCTTCTTTTTCCAAGGTTGCACACAGTCCAGATTAGATTAGTCGCTTATTTATTTTCAGGCCAGGCTACAGTGTGACTGCAGCCTTGAAGTGCTGTTCAGGTCCAAATCCGAATAATGTGAGGTTCCAAGCTACAAATCCTCGTCTGTGCCCTGGTGGAGTTGTAAACGAGTCCCAAAGCGCACCGCAGATCCGCGGCTGTCCGCCGCTGCTCCCACTGTGCGGTCCAGCTCGTACAACAGCTGGCTTGTTGAGGTCATAGCCCGGATCAGAGAATCTGGTTGAGCAGGGAGTCTCGCCAGCGCGATCGCCGCGGTCGCCTCCCTCAGCTTCCAGTAGCAGAAAACATCCGCCGAACCCAAAAGGCAGAGCAATTGCCACCAATATTCCTATAATCCACAGAACTTCAACGTCTTCGACAGAGGGAACGGTCAGACACATTGGCCACGAGTCCATAGTGTATCCCACCGCATGCGTGTCGAAGGGGCAAGCCGCTTCTCCTGGTCTGGTGTGCTTCGTTGAAAAAACGTTATCAATAGAGGAAACAGCCCACGTAAATAAATCCATTCCAAATTGGTTCGAGTGAGCGCTGAAGAGTTACAGACGAGACAAAATGCAAGCAGGGAGGAGGAAAACTTAGGGAGGAGAGGAGCAAAAAGAGATGCGACTTGCTTTGCCGAGAGCGGAAATGATACCTGATTGACCCGAGTTTGGGGGAAATTGCAGCAAATATGCAATTGCAGTCTGGGTTTTTATTAGTATTGTTTTATTGGTATTTTACTGCAAATTTTATCATACTTTTATCTTTTAAACAATTTTATTTTGTTTATCATATTTGATCATATTGTTGTATTCTTGCGAAGCATTTTGGTCAACTGTGGTTGTTTTTAAACGTGCTGAATAAATAAACTTGAAGTGAAAATTGAATTTAATAAAAAACTGTTCTAGTGAAGAAAATGAATCGGTTCATTGCTTTCACTGATGAATTTCATCCATCCATCCATCTATCCATCCATCCATCCATCCATCCATCCATCCATCCATCCTCTTTACCCACTTCTCCATTGTGGGTGGTGGGGGTCACTGCTGCTTATTTCCAGTGCCACTGAACAAGAGGCAGGTTTAATGATGGATCTAAAAGAGGTGCTCTCTATATACAATAGTATGAATGATAACAAATCTTTGTGTGTGTGTGAAAACACAAAAAGTAACTAAATAAAACTTTTGATGCTCTGTTGTGTTGTCTGTCTTGTTTTCTCGCTGCTTTTAGCAGTTGTTCTCTTTCCAGTTTCAGACCACATTTGAAATAATTGTCTTAAGAGTGACCATTTTGTTCTTTATTGCTAGCTCAAAATCAAAAAAGGCGTTCAATACAGAAACAACTGGACTTTATTTGTACAAATGAAGTCCAGTTGTTTCTGTATTGAACGCCTTTTTTGATTTTATGATGTCCTGGACGACTGAGAATCTTCACCAGTTTATTGCTGGCTGTTATTGTTTTGTCTCCAGTCCTTCTTATTTCCAAGAATTTGCAAAGAGACAATTTATGTCTTTTCAAACTTGTGATTTTCTGCATTTACTGGCTCACATCAATTACTTGCGCACATCAGGTTCTGACTCACCGTCTCTTCTCCTCCAGGAAAAGCCAAAGCAAAGCAGGAAAACCAGCACTATGGATATACACATCATGGCCACTGACGCTTTGGCTGACTTGGTTAACACTGGAGCCTCATCTACCAAAAAAACAAAGACAAGGATAGAAAATCATTTCTAGCTTGAATGAATAAAAGAGTTTGGTACCAAAGCAACCAGAACAAGATATACAGGTTTTGATATACTTTGCAACAAAAGCATGTATGCCAAAGTTAATGCTGCCAGACCTTTGCCTACTTTAGACTGTCAACAAGATTTAAAATGACCAAACTCAGTTTCACTATGTTTGCAGAAAGGTCACTCATTGACTAGAAAAGAATCCATTACATTTACGAATATCTTTGAAAACACTTAAAGCTACAAAGAAATCCCAAGAAAAGGTTTACGGTGTTGGCATGTTGAATTACCTCGAGGATCTAATCTGTCCAGGTCTGCTGACGCGCTGACAGGACTCACAACTCCAGGTTGGTTTACCGCACACTCGACCGTCCCCCGCTTCTGCCGTTGCTCTGGGCCTAAAGTAAAATAACGCCTGGTCCTGAAGGTCTGTTCTGGGTTCTGATGAGTCAAAGGGTGGTCAGGGAGGGCCGTGCCATTTTGAAACCAGGACACAGACATTTCCTCTGGGTAGAAGCTCTCCACATCACAGTAAAAAGTGAGAGGAGTGTATTTGGAAGGTGACGGTACAACAGAAAGTCTGACATTAGGAAGACCTGTGAACAGAATAATTTTGACCTTTTATAGCAGCAAGTCTTTAATGTGCAAGACCAGCGTGTTTATGTCACTCACGAGTGATATTGAGATGAAAATCCAGCTCTTGATGGGTGCCTTCATGAGACACTTTGCAACTAAACGTGACATTCTTGTCCTCACTGGAAGCATAAAAGGTGAGGTTGCTCACAGCCGTGTAATACCCATCTGGAGTCAGATTACCTTCCACCTGATGGGGGGACTGGATAACTTGGCCCCCTCTGGTCCAGGAAAAAGAGACAGGAGGAGGGTAGAAGCCACTAGCATGGCACTCCAGCGTGGTCTCTTCTTCTAACACCACCCACTGCTGAGGCACTGTGAGAGAAGGGGTGGCTAAAGAGAAAAAAATCACTTCAGTTCCACTTCATTTTTAGTGACAATTTGCAACAAAAGTCACCCCAGAACACTTTACACCAAGCCCAAAGGCTAAATCCAATAGTCAGTCCCTTACATATTGCAATGCATTCACATTCAGTATTTTATTTAATGCAAAAAATTAGTACAAACTGTCTAACAAGCCAGCAAATTGATTAATCTCTTCACTTTGTTGATTTCCTGAGCAGCATGATGGTGACTGTGGAAAGAAAATAGTTTAACAGGAAGAAACTATCAGCAGAACCAGACTCAGGATGGAGTGACTGTCTGCCCTGATAGCAATAATTGCATGCATAAAGTGTTAAGACAGAAGCACAGTGAGAAAATATAGTTTGTCTTCTAGCAGTATAAGTATACTGTAGCAGTAAAACTTAGGGATAACACAGGAGACCCAAGCCAACCCTAACTATAGGATTTATCAATAATGAAAGACATAGTCTTAAAAGTAGACAATGTGTCAGCCTCACAGGCAGAAGCAGGATGATGAAAAGCACTTTCTCCTTTCCTGCTTTTAGACACTTTAGGAACCTCAAGTAAACCTACAGTCTGAGAGCAAAATGTTCTATTAGGAAAATATAGAACATCCCATATCTTTATTGTAGGTTGGAGTGTCAGAAACCACATTTGGAAATTTTATTCTGTATTTTCCATGAGGCTATGGCAAGAAATAAAATTAGACATATACAGTTGTAGTGATCCAGACGGTGGTCTTTATTCCATTATTCCATTTGTGATGCTGTGATGACGTTTGTTTTAATCATAAAAACAGTGTTGTTAATGAGTTAAGAAAGTTTATATCTGCTGTATCATGAATACTAGCGTCTTAAACTAACCTTCTTATCCTTTCTGACATTTTAATCTAACTATTCCTCCACTCTGTCACTCTCAGTGGCTCTTGGCTTCACAGGCCAAACCAGTAAGAGCCACGTTTTCTAGGTCAAGTTAGCCTTAAAAGAGCTCTGACTTCCTGTTTTCCGGGAGTCTGCTGGAGTAAGTCTAAAACTATGGTCTTCTCCAAAGACCTGATGATCGTCTGGTCAACACGCTAATGACCACATCATCAGTTAAAGACTTATAACATGCCAGGGGCGGATCTAGAAAAATATCTATGGGGTGGCAAGAGGGTGGCAAGAATGTTTCAGGGGGAGGCAACACCCTCCCCCTTCACACACATACATATAGTATATATACAGTATACAGGTAGTCCTCAACTTACGACGCCCCCAACTTACGACGTTTCGGACTTACGAACGCATCTCATTATAAAAAACAACTTTTTTTAAAAATAAATAAATAGATGTACAGTACTGTACAGTTACCAAGCACTTAGCCTATCATAACACAGTTTTTAAAGATGAAGGAGTGAGTTGAATTGTCTCCCTCCTCCTTGCAGGCTCCATTCACATTAAGTGAAAGGGAGACAATTCAACTCACTCCTTCATCTTTAAAAACTGTGTTATGATAGGCTAAGTGCTTGGTAACTGTTTATTTTAGTTATACTTTTTATACTCTTTTTTTATACCACTATGCAAAAAAAAAACAAAAAAAAACACACAGGACAGTGTTAGTTTTACTATTTTTATGCTTATGTCTATTATTATATGTTTCAGTGTTTCAATGTTTAGATGTTTACTGTTGCACCGAGGGACTGAGAGAAACGCAATTTCGGTCCTGTGTATGTCCTGCACTGTACATATTGCAGATCTGACAATAAAGTTGACTTTGACTTGACTTTTGATCTATTTATTTATTTTTTAAAGGAATTTAAAAATAAATAAATAAATAGATGTACAGTACTGTACAAAAAACAAAAAAATTTTTGTATGTGATCCTACTTACGAATTTTCGACTTACGAACGGCCCGTATGTACGGAACTCGTTCGTAAGTCGGGGACTACCTGTAATATAAATAAAATGATGCAATGTAAAGGGAGAGACATGAAACAGCCAAAGTACAAGCAGCAGAAATACAGGTGTGTTCAGTCCTCTTTTCATTTCATTTCTCACTTCCCGCCACTCAGTCAGAAATTGACGTCTTGAGTCAGTTGTAATTGTGCTTCTTCTTCTTTAAATTTATTGACAGTTGGCAAGAAAGTTAGGTGAGCATTACCGTCACCAAATGGTAAGGAGTGTGGACCATATGATTACATTGTGCTGCATTCAATGTTGTCGGAAAAAAGATGTTTGCATTCGTAATGTCCAGCTGGGGTGGCAAACGGGGTGGCAAGGCTCTCTGTTGGGGTGGCAACTGCCACCCCATGCCACCCCAGTAGATCCACCCCTGTAACATGCCAAGTTATAAGTCATCTTCAAGAGCTGGAAAGCTCCATCTGAATGAATTTTCCTCCAAGGAAAGTTTTATTCTGAAAAGCCAACCAGGACGTGCGTTACTATGGTCCGAGTCTTGGCACACGTCTGGAGACGCTGAAGAACGGTAAACGAACTGGCCAACTGGACTGAGGGAGATTGACCATCGTCACGAGGTAACAAGTCGTCAAATGCTTTGCCAAGGGTACCAACGTGTAGCCGAGATCGGCCGGAGAGCTGCCATGTTTCTGGTTAAAACACATCAAGATAGTACCTCTCCTCATGACTACTTTTCTTTCATCCTCCATTTTCTCTTCACTGAAACTTTCTTATTTTAAGCCAGTAAACTTAAGCTAAATACCTACAGCCGGTGCGGCCGTGGCGTAGTGGTAATGGCAGTCGTTCTCCGATCGGAAGGTTGGCGGTTCGAATCCCGGTTCCCCACACCATGTGTCATTGTGTCCTTGGGCAAGACACTTAACCCCGAGTTGCTCCCGGTAGGACTGGAAAGCACCTTGCATGGTAGTCTGCCGCTACCGGTGTATGAATGTGTGTAACATTCAATGTGTGTAGCACTTTGAGATTTTCACTAATGAAAAGTGCGTTATAAATTGAATTCATTATTATTATTATTATTATTATTACAGAGATATAAGTTATTAACACCCGTAACTTGTGTTCTGTTGTTCCTATGAAGTTACGGACGTGTGTTTCATCTATGCTGAAGTAAGTTATAGGAAATTTCTATCGATCCAAACATGTACAAATGTGTGATGTAATTCATTGATTTGTTAATTAAATGATTCAGTTCATAAATTGACGTTTCATGTCTTTACATATCACCTCCAAGGTATAGAATTATTGATATTAAATTGAAAAAGAGAGAACTCGTTTAATTAATGATGTATTTTTGTGTCAGTCTAAACCCTGCCAATTTACATCTAAAATATAGGTAAATCAGTAAACTGATAAGTACCTGTACATTATTACACAGTAGATACAAAAACAAGTATGGAAAGAGTTCAGCTTTGAATTTTGTTTTAACTTTTAGTATTAAATGCACATTAAATCACAAAAATAAACAGAAATCTGTTCTTCCATCATGTTTAATATTTGTTGTTCAAATATGTTAATTTTATCTTGAAGTTACTTAGTAACTGTGTAAATTTTGAGGCTTTTATTTTGATATTGACTGAGACAGGGGAAACAGACGGTGAGACTCAGGATGTGTTTGTTTGAGTTGTGCAGCAGGGGAGAGGTTGAATGCTCACGTTAATCCTCATGAACCCAAAGGGATCCTTCATGTAAATCCTTCAAAAAGGAATTGCTTTTCAATTCGATTCAATGACACCACCTTGCACAATTTGTTGCGTATGAAGACATTAAAAAGAGCAAGCACACTCATCTGCCTGACTCTTGAAAAAGAGTTTGGCTTGCTGTTTATCTATGTTAACACTTTGGAAGTAGAACACGTAGAGAGAGCAGTACATACCAAGAATGGTAAATGTGATGTTACTGGAGTGCAGGCTTGAGAAGTTGTAGCTAACTTTGCATTCGTACATCCCCTGCAGACTGAGACTGGCTTTGAGGACGGTGAGAGAAAAGTCCCCATCGATGAAATCAGCTGTATCCCATCTGAAGCTGTCCTTTATTTGTGCGGTTGCTTCTCCGAACGAAGCAACTTCAGAACCATCTCTTGTCCAGTTGATGTTTATCAGAGACAATTGTATTTTGTCTCCTGGTATTGAGACGTTGCAGGGGAGGGTTGTGTTTGTATTTGGGCTGCCTTGGATTTCACTTGAAGACGCTGTGGAGCACAAAACAAGTTAATTCTCCTTGTTTCAAAACTGTTTTCATTACAAGAAACTTTTTTTTTTTTTACGTCAAAGCACATATAATGGAAACACGGAAGCAGATGTTTTAAATTATGTAAAACATTGCCTATTTAAAAAGAGGAAATTGTGTAATTTTTCACTCCTGTGCTTCTAACATTACAATTAGTTTTTGTTTTTAACCCATGAGCCGTAGCCTACACACTTTTTGTGCCTCGTGGTTTAAAATACATACTTGTTAATTTTTTTTTAAATATTCAAAGAACATTAAATAAATACATTTGCAACACTTTTCTAAGCAGGCCAGAATTGTTATAAAGGCATTTTTAGTTATTTAAGTTCAGTCTCAGAAACAAAAAACTTTTTTTGCATCAATGTAATGTAATGTCAAAATATGAGCAAATATTGCCACAGTATCAAGTAATGTTTTATTTTTTTCTCCTTTAGAATAAATCAATGAATCAGAGTTAAACGAAAACCATCTTGACAATTGTGGTTTTTAATGAGCTTACTTAGTAACTAGGGCAATAAATACTTGTGTGTATTTAGAGTTGTGCACCAGAGAACATTCTGTATTGAAGTGTTTACCGTATGTTGCGTGTTTCCTTAAGTAGGTTGATGAGTCATCGTGGCAACAGAATAATGCTTTTACCATTCTGTTTTCAAAATAAAAATAGTCTATAACGATTCAACTCTAATTATCGAAAGGAAATTATTTTCCACTATAATACAAATTCTAATACTTGTGACAAATAAAAAGTAACCCCAAAACATTAAATTTAGCTCAGAAAATTAGTATGTGAAAACATTTTGTTTGGAAGAAAACAAAAAAAAAAATATATATATATATTATTTTTTTTGCTACTTATCATCCACCTGCAGAGAATGAGGTCATTACAAGTACAGTACTTTGTACACAATTTATTTCATAACACGTTATTTAAAAAAAAATCATCAAAATCATTTTAAGTCTGGAGTATTTTTTTGTTTCCCAGCAGTCAGATTTTCCTGAATTCTAATAAAGAAGTCTTGATCAGCAGTTCCTGGAGGTTTGTCAAAGGTGACATTCTAAGTGTTTATGTTGCATGTTTCCTGGTTGATGAGTCATCGTGGCAACAGAACAATGCTTTTACCATTCTGTTTTCAAAATACAAATACAGTAGTCTATAACGATTCAACTCTAATTATCAAAAATAAATTATTTTCCACTATAATACACATTCTAATACTTGTAACAAATGAAAAGTAACCCCAAAACATTAAATTTAGCTCAGAAAATTAGTATGTGAAATAATTTTGTTTGGAAGAAAACAAAATACTTTTTTTTTTTTTTGCTACTTATCATGGTGCTGGTTATAATCCTCCACCTGCAGAGAATGAGGTCATTACAAGTACACAATAACACATTATTTAAAAAAATCATCAAAATCCTTTTAAGTCTGTAGTATTTTTTTTTGTTTTGTTTCCCAGCAGCCAGATTTTCCTGTACTCTAATAAAGAAGTCTTGCTCAGCAGTTCCTGGAGGTTTGTCAAAGGTGATCTTGAATCTTTGGTTGACAATTTTCAGAAGAATGTATTTTGTTTAGTCTGATCTGTGAATCATTCAACAGTAAAACGGCCCATAAACTCAATGTTCACACTGCAGGTTTAAATGCTTAATTTCCTTTTATCTGGCCTACATCAGAAAAGCAGTTTGCAGCCTTTGAAGCGAGCTGCCTGTCGAGAAGAATACATGATGTCACACGCAGCACGCTGTGTTTACGGAAGTCAACATGGACTCTGCCCGTTAGCGACGTGTGTGTATCGATTCTGAAATGGTTACGCAGTGAGAGCTGACTAAATTATTATTTGACATGACTGTTTCGTCCAGTGTTTACGTTTCATCTTATCACTTCCCGGCTTCTTCTGGAACTGGAACTACGTACAGAAAATAGAAAGAAACAAAAGCATCGATCCATCACGCTAGTATCGATACAATCAAACCAATACTGTACTGTGTAGGCATTTGTAGATTCTCATTCACCAAGGACACGGCAAATCTAAAAGTAAAACCAATATGTACTTACCTGTATAATAATGATAAATATACGGTAAATATAAAGCAACTGTCCTGTGGCTGAAGACATGTGGAGTAGAGTGTTTTAAAGAGCATGACGTTGGTTCACAGGTTTGTAAATGAGTCCTTGAGGCTCAATCAAAACTAACCTGTATAAATGAAGGTTGAATGAATGGTATAAATATGATATGATCAATATTTGGTTTGATCTGCATGCCCCCACGCCAATGACGTAAGTCGGATAGATGCCCTATGCACTGTCACTTTGAAAAACTGGAGGTTATGACCTTAACCAATGTTCCCTGAGGGAGGGGAACAAGGTGCAACATATGGGTATGAGGAATTGTGCCCCCGCGCGTTCACCGGTGAAGTTTCTTTCATCACGCCTGTCAAGGCCAATGAGACTGCTGCATGAGCAGGAGGCCCTGCCCTCCTGCTATAAAACATGCAGCGTGTCTCATTTCCATAATCTGCAAGCACTTTGCCGAGCTTTTAAATCATTGATGGGGCCAACCTGTGTTGCACCTTGTTCCCCTCCCTCGGGGAACATTGGTTATGGTCATAACCTCCAGTTCCCTTTCCGTCGGTTAACTACGGTGCAGCATATGGGTATGGGGACCTAACCTCACGCCCCGGAAATGCATAAGCAGAAAACTTGGCCTCAAGTTCTGACAAGCAGGAGGATATTCATTGCTCCTGTGCTGAAAGAACACCTTGGGTGACGTCACATGTTGTGACGTCCAAGCTGTAGAACTTTATGAAAGTGTTAGGAGATGCCCAGTTAGCAGCAGAACAAATATCTGCCACTGGGACACCTTTAAACAGTGCCCAGGAGGTAGCCAAACCTCTGGTTGAATGTGCATGCACGCCACTGGGTGCTTATTTGCCCTTACTAGTATATGCTTGTGAAATAGCCTCTGTAACCCAGTGGGAAAGGCATTGTTTGGACAGAGCTTTACCAGCAACAGGGTTAGCAAAACAAACAAACAACTGGTTGGTTTTACGCCAGCTTTTTGTCCTTTCCATGTAAATGTGTAATGCACGCATTGGGCAGAGTGCGTTCATGCGCTTCTGCTCTACAGTCAGCACCGGTGGCGGAGGGAAAGCCGACAGTTCGAAAGAAAGGCTCTTATATGATAAAGAAGGCACTATAGGGACGTAGGCCGGGTTGGGGCGTAACGTCACTTTGGAGCCATCATGTGCAAACTCTGTGCACAAGTGGTGTACTGAGAGCACGTGAAGGTCACTCACACATTTTTCAGAGCACAGAGCCAGAAGAAGAGCTGTTTTATAGGACAGTATGTCCATGTTAACACTCTGTAATGGTTCGAACGAGGTATCGCAGAGAACATCCAGGACCAAGGTCAGGTTCCACTGAGGCGCTAAAGCTCTGTATGGTGGCCTTTTGCACAGCACTCCTTTCATGAACCATACCACGAGAGGATGGGAGCCAGGTGACTTTCCCTCCCATCTCTCATGACAAGCAGAAATGGCAGATAAAAACACTTTGATTGTAGAAAAGGAACAACCTTTTTCCAACAAATCTTGTAGGAATGTGAGAATCTATGCAATGGTGCTGGAGAAGGAAACAATGTTTCTCTCCTGACACTAGGCCTCAAAAACACGCCATTTAAGAGCGTAAAGCGTATGTGTTGAACCTGCTCGTGCACACTGAATGGTGTTGCCCACGTTACTAGAGAGGCCATAAATGATTAATTTTTCCCTTTCAGGGGCCAAACCCACAGATCCCAGATTTCTGGGCGCGGGTGGCAAATTTGCCCGTAGGCCTGAGTCAGGAGATCTATGCATGCAGGCAAACACCATGGTTGTCCTGCTAGCATTGATATTATCTCTGCAAACCAGGCTCTCTTGGTCCATCTTGGGGCAACTAGAATCAGTGTGAGAGCTTCTCTGCGTACACGTTCCAGAGTCACCTGTATTAGGGCCACTGGTGGGAATGCATAAAGGCGCATTGTTCTCGGCCAGGTGTGCGCCAGTGCGTCCAGACCGAGTGGTGCGTTCACATCCCTTATGGAGAAGAACATATGACAGTGCACGTTTTCCCTGGAGGCGAAAAGATCTGCGTCAGCCTTGCCGAAGCGTTGCCAGATCCGTTGCACCACCACTGGGTGAAGGTGCAATTCTGTCACCAGCGGGATGCCCCTGGAGAGCGCGTCTGCACCGTGGTTCTGCGCTCCCAGGACGTGGGTCGCTCTGATTGACAGCAAGCTCAAGCTACACCATTGAAGGAGCTCGTGTGTCAGACGGAGGAGGGGCCGAGCGTGTGCACTGCCCTTTTTGTTTATGTGGGCGACCACGAACGTGTTGTTGCTGTGTATCAGCACGTTCTGGTGTGAGACCAGACCTATTTTGCTGAAATGCTTCAGAGAGAGAAAAACTGCCATAAACTCTAATTGGTTTATATGCAGCTGTTTCTGTTCCTATGACCAGACACCTCTGATGTGCTCGTGTTTGCATATCCCCCCCAGCCGGATTTTGACGCATCTGTCGTGACAAGCACGTGAGATAAGACCCGGCCCAGAGGGCCCCACCTGCTGAGGTCTGCTGTGTTTCTCCACGGCCTCAGGGCGCACAGGCAAGATGGAGTGATTCTCACCCGCTGTTGTTGCAGGGGTCCTGTATTTGTTTCATGTGTACCCAGTGTTGAAACTCTCATATTCAGCAATCCCAGAGGGACTGCTACAATCCTGGATGCCATGAAGCCTAGGAGGCACTGACAGTGCTTGATTGTTAACACGTAATTGTGTTGAAACAAAGCCAAGCACTGATTTAAAGCTGTTATCCTCCTCTCTGACAACTTTGCATGATACTGTACTGAGTCCAATTCAAGGCCCAAGTAACAGATGTTCTGACTGGGCACCAATTAGCTTTTGCCTTTGTTTATTACAAAGCCTAGAGATTTCAGGTGTGACATCAGCAGAGCTGTGTGGGTTCTAGCCTGGTGGCGTGACCTCGCCAGGATCAGGAGGTCATCCAAATAGTCTAGGGTCCTGATGCCCTGGCTCCTTAATGGTCTCAGTGCAGCTTCTAGGCATTTTGTAAACACCGACGGAGCTAGAGAAAGACCAAATGGCAGAACCTGATACTCGTATGCTGTGTTGTCAAAGGCAGAACGCAGAAATTTTCTGTGTTTTGGCAGGATTGGGATGTGAAAATAGGCCTCTTTCAGATCCAAGGATGTAAACCAGTCCCCTGGGCGTACAGATTGCATTACCTGGCGTAGAGTTAACATTCTGAATTTGAATGATCTCAGTCGCCTGTTTAAATGTCTCAGATATTGGGCTGAGTCCCTTGTCCTTCTTTGGAATCACAAAATAACGACTGTAAAAGCCGTCGTTTGTTTCCTGAGGAGGAACTACCCTTATTGCTCCCTTTTCTAGGAGTGAACAAATCTCCTTTTTCATAGTTGGGACAAGTTCTGGGCGTATTATTACCCCATTGAACCACCAGGGAGGCTTGCTGAACTGCAGTCTGTAACCCCGGACTACAGTTCCCATGATCCATTGCGATAGTGCGCATGCGGACCATGCACTCGCGTGAGAGGCGAGCCTGATCCGTATGTTCATTTGTGGGCTCATTGGGCCCTCTTGTGGACAAAGTTTTTTTATTGGCTGATTCAAATTCAAGCTCTGTTTTTATTGGCTGGTTACAAACTTTGTTTTTATTGGCTGGAAAATGGCGGGTCACCTTTTCTTTTTAGAAATGCTTATTTACCACCTGGAGAAGCAAGGGGACAATATTTTTTTTAATTTTTTTTCAGAGATTACCTGGCTAACAACAGTCTGTCAGGAGGTAGTGACAGAGTGAAGAAATATGTTCATAAAAAAAGCTACATACTGAAGCTTTAATATACTGTACTGTACTGTACTGTACATGATAAACCACACACTCCACACCAGTTGGTGGCGGTAATGCACCAAACTATTATTTCCCACCCACAATAAAAAAGAACCTACAAGGTGATGAGGTTTCAAAAATATATATTGTATATACAGTATATATCTTATACTTTACTTTGAAAAAGTAGAAAGTTTCTACTTTTTCAGCAGACAGAAGTTGTCTGTCCTTGCTACTGCACTCACCGCAGTTCTTCTCTTAAACAGATGGCGTTGCTGCTGAGCAAGTAATACCTCTGCACAGCTAAAACACCAGAAGAAGAGTGTCCGGAAGTATTTACCCTAACGAAGATTAGAAATGTGAGGTATTGTGCTGTACTTAAAAAAAAAGTGCTGTAGTTAGACTACGATTTAATTTTCTGTAACTTTTCATTTTCTTGATTTCAGTTAATCTGTACCCGTTCCGAAACTATTATTTAAAGGAAACTTTGGCTAACAGAGATGAGGAGACATCAGGCTGAACAACGAGAGGAAGTGGCTGCTGAAGAAATGTCCGAGTTTCTGGAAACAACAGATGCAGATTATAAAGAGGAACGATGTCGTTTAAAGGACAAACTGCAACACAACAAAACCCAAGGTGCTGTTTTCAACCCAAACGTTCTGCGTCACAGATTAGGTTTGTATCTAAACAGCTTTTCAATGACAGGGCTGCCAACTTTTCAAAAAGCCAAAGAGTGAGAATTTTGTTTGTGTGTGTGTGTGGGTGGCGGCAGCGTGGCAACAGGGTTTGATTGTGCTGGTGAGCTTCACCTGCCCTCATCCTGTTGGCTACATCCTACAATAGAAATTGACTGAAAATTACTCCCTCCCTACACTCTACTTTATAGGTCTGTGTCAGATTGAAAGACTATTTCATGTTTGAATATGTGTGGAGGACCGAAACTGACATAATTACAAATAAAAAGTAGAAAGAAATATGATGGACGAATAAATAACTAAAACATAAAAACCAATAAATAACTTAAAATGCACCAATTAAATAAAAAAGGAAGCCTTTCCTGGATCATCCGATAATTCTCAATCAGGTCATCTGGACAGTTTCTTTTTAGTAGAAACGTTTCACCCTCACTCCAGAGGGCTTCATCAGGGTCCAGATGTCCTGATTGAGAATTATCGGATTTGATACCTGGACTATAGATGCTTTTCACAGGACATAGCGACCTGTAGATCACGTGACCGAATCGCCATTTTGGTGGCGGAAGAAGCCAAAGTGTGGGTAGACGCGCCAGTTTGTTTCTTTGTTGTTGGATTTCTAGTAATTTCTAGCAATCATGGTCCAAGGTTGCGTTGTCGTTCGCTGCAACAACCGTGCTGGTTGCGGTGATGTGAAGCGGTCCTTTTTTTAAATTCCGAAGGTCTTAAAACACCAAGGAGAAGCAACGGAAGAACTATCAGCAAAGCGACGTGACTTGTGGCTGGCGAGAATCAATCGCAGGGATTTCACCCCATCCAAATATTCAAGAGTATGTTCAGAGCACTTCAAAAATGGTGAGTGTTGTTAAAAACACAGAGAAATGGTAAAATGTAAATGAACAGTCAAAGTTAGCTGAACGCTGAGTAATCAACCCATGTAAATGTGCATGTAGACTGTCAGATTATGCACAACAGAAAGTCAGGGCAGGTTGCAACTTTTTCTTTTTTCTGTATTTTCCAGGTAAACCTGCTGGCCTTTTTAACCAGACAAATCCTGACTGGGCTCCTTCTCTCAACCTGGGTTATGACATGTCTGCACATTCAACCAGAGAAAATGCATCAAACAGGTGGCTATATGATGTTATTGCCTTGTATAACAAGCCAAGTCATATTTTGTATAATTATGACCCTCTGNTCTATAGCCGTTTTCGCATAGACCAGCCCTATATGGCCCGGGCCGCCCCGCCCCGCCTTCTAACCCGGGTTCAGCGTGTTCGCATTTTCCTTTTTTTTCCCCGGCTCCGCACTCGTCATGGAACCCTCTCCACCGTGGTTCTATCGGGCCGAGCTCCCCCCGGCCCAGTTTGACGTAATGTACTGCTCACATTTGATTTGTTGTTTGCAGCAGGGGCTGGACTCGTTCTAACAATTTCAGCTGCATTTCATTAAAAATTAACTACAGAAACCCCTAAAAAATTGTTAGCTGAATTAGTTTTTCTGAGTTAAATTTTTGTTAATAACTGATTACAAATCAGCTTATGTATCTGTTAGAACGTAAATAACACGAAGCGCGCACCCATTTCCGCCTTTCCGCGCGACCTGAATGTCATTAAACAATAACTAATATTGTCTAACTGTTGCGCGTAGCCAGAGTTTTAAAATATAACTAATAATCTCTAACTTCTACGTGCAGCTAGAATGTTTAGAGGAGTGATTCCTATATGTGTAAGGTGGACACCTGAAAATTCAGTCCGTCGCTATAGCTCAAAGCGATAGAACACTGCTATTTTGACCCGGCGAAGCGGGTTCGCTTTCCGCCTGGTACAAAGTTATTTTACTTTTTTTTTTAATTCACATTTTCTTTTAAATAAAAAGGAGTTTGTTTGGTTAACAGCGTGTTTGCCCTTTTCAATGCCCAAGCTCAGTGAAGTGCACTTGGAGAAAGTAAGATGGGCGCACGCGACTTTATAGCAAGAGGGCGGGGCCTCTGTGGTGACGCTGACGCCCACCTGCTTCGCTGGGTCAAAACAGCAGTGCACTAATGCTTTGAGCTACACAGCGGACTGGATTTTCAGGAGTCCACCTTACCCATATAAGAATCACTCTAAACATTCTAGCTGCACGTAAAAGTTAGAGATTATTAGTTATATTTTAAAACTCTGGCTGCACGCAACAGTTAGACAATATTAGTTATTGTTTAATGACATTCAGGTCGCGCGGAAATGGGTGCGCGCTTCGTGTTATTTACGTTGTAACATAAGCTGATTTGTAATCAGTTATTAACAAATATTAAACTCAGAAACACTAATATATATATGCTCAGCAAACGTCTCCTCTCTTAAAACACTACAGTATAAGCGCGCACACAAGAACACTCCACCCACGTCAAGTGAACATTCCACCCACGTCAAGTGAACACCCCACCCACTTCAAGGCTTGCTCTCCGGACAGTGCGTAATGAACGAGGGCGGGCCAGGGCTGGCTCTGGGCCAACCAGAGACGAGCCGGACTGGGGAGGGCCGGTCAATGCGAAAACGGCTTATGTGTCCCTGTGATGGACTGAAGACCTGTCCAGGGTGTACCCCGCCTCACGCACAGTGATAGCTGAACATGGGCACCAGTGACCCCCCATGACCTGAAAAGGAAAAAGCAGGTAAAAGATAATGGATTGATGGATGGAAGGTCAGAGGCTTCTCTTCACCTCAGAAGAATATAAGATGAGGTCAAACTGAATCAATAATGGCACCTTAATTTAAATAACAACACCAGCTGTTGTTGGTGACACTCTGAATCATGATTTAACACATCAGTGAGACTTTAGACAGCTGATTGCACAATCTGTGAAGTGTAATAAAAAAATAAAGAGCCACAGGCTGACCTAAAAAATAATTAACTTTTTCTTAATATTATTATTAACCTTTATTTAACCAGGCAAATCCCATTGAGATCACATATCTCTTTTGCAAGAGGCCTGGGCCTGAAGGAAACCTAACATGCATGTTTTTGGTCTGTGGGAGGAAACCGGAGTACCCTAAGAAAACTCACAAACTCAAGAACAAAAACTCCACACAGAAAGACCCCAGGTCCAAACCGGGGATTGAACCCATGACCTTCTTGCTGTGAAGCATCAGTTTCT
This sequence comes from Garcialebias charrua, assembly GCA_038048925.1. Classification (NCBI taxonomy): domain Eukaryota; kingdom Metazoa; phylum Chordata; class Actinopteri; order Cyprinodontiformes; family Rivulidae; genus Garcialebias; species Garcialebias charrua. Next base: position 15,509 of record JBBPBX010003022.1, on the reverse strand, counting down.
AACCATAAAGCCACCATGCTTTTCACTGAGGCCCTGTTTACAAGAAAACAACACCTGGAAATGTTAGTGTTTTTTCAATATTTATTGAGGGTAATAAACCAAAAAATGAGGGTTTACGTGAAAACACTGTAGTTTCCATGTCAGTCAGGTTGCCAGATAAGAAATTATGAACCAGCTTTAAAATGATAGTACAGGTACTTTGACCTAAAGTCAACTGTCAAAGAGTAAATATATTGTATGATGAGGTGTGTTGTACTTGATGAACATGGGCACAGAAAAGGAGGGGGTAAGTAAGACATTTGAAATTTATTTGGCAACCCTGATAAAATAAATAAAGATTAGATAAAGATACAATAAAGATTATCTGACTCTGACGCAGGGCTCCGCTGCATTCATTGCACATGCAGCGTCTGCATGGTGTCAGTTACATCCAAACTGGTGAATACACTAACCACTCTGTAACTGAATTTCATTAGTTTGCTGAAAAAGGGTGAGCAGCACAATAAACACTTTCACAGCTCTCTGCCATTTATTGTAATTGTTGTTAGTGCAGATAAACACTGGCCTGTGGTGCGCATGTGCGACTTCACACTTGCAGAGAATTTCACACTTCAGCCGGGGGAGGGGGGGTCCCCCCAAAATATCCACTCCTTGAGACCTGGATTCAGAAACCTTCAGTTTCAGAGAATGATGGCTGTTGCCGTGTAAATGAGTGGCTGAACCGCAGCTGAAAAGCTGAAGCTTCACAACAAAAAAAAACACACATGTAAACAGGGCCTGAGTTTCACTGAAAATCCTGGATCAGGGATGCATTCAGTGCTCTGAGGAAGTGCGGACATTTCTAGCTTCAAGCTAAAAAATACATGGATGTAGAACAAATGTCACAGTCATTAAAAACCATCTGCTAAGTACTTCCTTAGAAACAGTCAGGAGTCCAGGGCCAGGCACACACCATTTGGTACCATAGTTTCAATTACTAAAGCAACGGGCTTTTTGCTTTTCTCGCAGTCTCTGCAGCTTTCTGTGTTGCTCACAAGAGCAGAATCAATTAAACACGCTGACAAGAAGCCTGAAAGAGAACTTCTCTCTGAGGAGTGATACAGCATCTTTGTGTTGCTCCTGTGTAGTGTCATGAAAGGATCCTAAAAAAACAAATTAGATATTTGGCTTTCTGAATGCATGGAGCACTTATTGTAAAGTACAACTTTAAGTTGTTAATAATAATAATAATAATAATAATAATAATAATGAATTTAATTTATACCGCACTTTTCATTAATAAAAATCTCAAAGTGCTACAAAGTGCAACAAAGCAAAAATCAAATAAAACAAGTGATAAAATCAAGTAAAATCAATAATAATTGTTAATAATAATAATAATAAGTTGTTGTGCTTATATTAAGAGGGATGTATATCTAATACAGCAGAATGACCCAAAAATCTCAGTAATAATAATCCGGTTAGTGTCATTAGAAGAAAACTAAAAGAGAACATTATTATGTTTTGTGCTGAGAAAATGTTGCATCTTGTGTTCAATACAACAACAAAACAATAATAAAACAAAAGCCAAGGCAATAATTAAATTTTGTATTAGGCTAAGAATTATCTTAAAGAACTATTGTTGAATTAAATGAAACAGAAGGGTGCTTCTAAAACTTCTTGTACTTTGCAAAAAAAAAATAAAATGCTATATGAAATGTCTATGTATAGTCTTCCAAGCTATATTTGTGGCCGAATTTGGTCTAAAAGATCTGATTTATGACAAATTACTGCCATTTTTCTTTACAAATACAAATTTATATCTTGTTGGTTTCCCAAAAGAATCTTGATTTCAATACAAAGTACAGTATGTATAGTTCGATGTTTCTAAAACATTATATGAAATTACAGTACATTGTTTCATGTTTTCACCTGCCAGTACAAGATGTAATTAATAAGTCTTTGTTTAAGACAACCCTCTCCTTATTCAGTTCTCAACCAAACAATTCTATTAGGATTTTGTCCTATCTGTCTGACAAATTGACTTTTTTTTCTCCATAATATCACAGCTGAAAAATAGATTAAAATACAGTCGTTTTTAGCTCCATCTACTTTTTCTGGCTTTGTTTAATATTTGTATGTTTTACTGATTAAGTCTGTGAGCCTTACATATTTCTAGTTGTTAATGTGGAAAACATAAACAAAGTTAGAATGGCTAAAACCACTTGGGAAAAACCCTACACACCGTTTTTTAGGTTTAAATAGGGACTACATTTAGACTGAAAATTAAAACACTGCAGTGGGCCCCGAGTCATTAAACAGGTGTAAAGTTTTGTCAAACCTGCATACAGATGAAATAAGTCAGTACCTCGCTTTAATGATCCACATCTACTACATGCTGAGGTTATGCAGCTGTCTTTTGAGAGAAGTTGGATTAACTGTTTTTAAATGACAGGCTTGAAAATCGATTAGGCCAAATTATTAGACATGCATTAGACATACCAGATCCTTAAAGCTCTTACTGATAATTAATTAAGAATGCCCGGACAGGATTTATTATTTGTTAACTTGACCAAATGCTGCAGGAAACTGATGTGAAGAACACATTTACCTCTGGTTTAACATTACAATGGCTGTGTCTCAATTCAGGGGCTGCGTCCTCATGAGGACCCAGCCTAGCTAGGCCGAGTAGGCCACGCACTCACAAGACCGGGTGGGCTGAGCGAAACTGCTGAAATGGGACGGTCTAGCCTTCAGGTTTGCCGGCCTTGAAGTGGGTGGGGCGTTCTCTTGAAGTGGGTGGGAAGTTCTGCGCGCTCGGTGTGTGTGGAAGAGAAGGGACACCGCTAAAATATATTAGTTAGCTGAATACATGTACTGTATATATATATTAGTGTTTCTGAGTTTACTGTTAAGAACTGATTACAAATCAGTTTATTTTACACGTACGTAGCAAGGATTTTCTGAGGGGCGATCTGTTAAAACTCAGAGTGGACCTATAAATTGCAAGCTGCCCAGTAGGTCACTGCGTTAAGCATTCGGTTTGCATGCAGATCCCTTTTTCAAAAGCTGGTTCGAATCTCACTCGGTACGGTTAAAACTTATTTTACGTTTGTCTTTTATTGGATAAAAATATGAGGACTGAGATTTAAAAAAAGGAGTTTGTGAAACTCCTTTTTTTTATCCAATAAAAGACAAACGTAAAATAAGTTTTAGAGGACTGAGATTTTAAAAAAGGAGTTTGTGAAACTCCTTTTTTTTATCCAATAAAAGACAAACGTAAAATAAGTTTTAGAGGACTGAGATTTTAAAAAAGGAGTTTGTGAAACTCCTTTTTTTTATCCAATAAAAGACAAACGTAAATAAAATAAGTTTTAACCGTACCGAGTGAGATTCGAACCAGCTTTTGAAAAAGGGATCTGCATGCAAACCGAATGCTTAACGCAGTGACCTACTGGGCAGCTTGCAATTTATAGGTCCACTCTGAGTTTTAACAGATCGCTCCTCAGAAAATCCTTGCTACGCAGGTGTAAAATAAGCTGATTTGTTATCAGTTCTTAACAAACAGTAAACTCAGAAACACTAATATATATTCAGCTAAAAAATATTTTTTTAGTCGTTTCTGTAGTTACATTTTAATGAGATTCAGCTTGCGCTGAGGTTGAACGAGCTGATGACTCAACAGCACACAGCAGTCCTGCCCCTGCACGCAGAAAGTCCCACCCCCCCGCGAAATCTCTGCTGGCGCTACGAATTCTGGGATAGCCTCCGTCTTGAAGGATTCACAGATGCATCCTTGGATTTCGGCAGGAAGTAGGCTGCATTCCTCGGCCGCATGAGGAGGAGTCTTCGAATTGGGACAGTCCTCCGCGCGGGGCAATGACGTATGCGGCCGACAAATGCGCACTCATGAGGATGCAGCCCCTGAATTGAGACACAGCCAATGTGCTGCCTACAGTTACAGGCCTAAATGCTCTGCATGTCCTGGCATGTCCCACTTTTGCTATTTACCCACCCCCTCCTTCCGGGGACAAAGGCCTCTGATCCTGCCGCTGTAGCAGAAGCCCAACAAGAAAAGCTTTGCCTTTTCTGAGATTCCCCCACTGCTTTCAACTCCCATTCTCTCTTTCAGTCACAGACACAAGGCAGCTACCAACTCCCATGAGTCTCATCGCAAAAGCTGAAGGCCCCATGTGCTCCCGCCCACATCTCACCTTGGCATTTAGTGCAAACAATGCTGACACAGCCCTCTACTGTAATTACTCCACATGTTCCACATGTTTTGTTTTGTCTCCTACAACAAGCTGCTGCAGAAAACCTCAGCAGCAGACGGGGCTTTGATTTGTTCAGCTGCTTCTTGAGCATGCAGCAGTTTGGTTCCTTGAACACAATGTAAGAAAAAAAAAAAGGCTTCTTGACGAGTTTTAGATAATCTGTGGACAACTTAAAACAAACCCAACAAAGTTAAGTCAGGTCCTCTGGACAGTTTCTTAGTTTCAACTCAAAACAAACTGTATAAGATATGCTGGTGAAGATTCTCAGTCGTCCAGGACATGATAAAATCAAAAAAGGCGTTCAATACAGAACAACTGGACTTTATTTGTAACAAACAAGACGTTTCACTTCTCATCCGAGAACTGTATAAGATGCAACCACCTCTCAGAAACTTTAGGGCTGTGGTAGTTTATTCCAATCTATGCCACAAACATTTTCAAAATGCAAAGAAATGTGCAACACTTAACAGAGATTCAAGATAAAAACTTTAAATCTAAACATCAAATTAAAGTTTAGTGATAAATTGAAAAAAAAAAATGAAAGAGAGTGGGACAGTTGATTGAATGAAGCCCATGGTAGTCTTTAATGTGTGTATTTAATGATTTTTGAAAACATTTAGTCGAAAGACACAACTAAACAACATTCAGAAATTCAGCTTAAGCAGAAAATCCCTTTTTTATTATTAAATTCAAACACTTACATTTACCCACATGCTGGGAGAATCTATTCTAAACCTACAGCAAACCACTGGGTGAGTGAGCCTGCTATCAAATGGGATTCAACACAAAACACTGACTATCTCAGACGACTGTGGGAATAGTCTGTCCTTATTTCCCACCTTTATCCCTATCATTTACTTTCTGCCCTGTAATGCAGTTGGTGCAGAGAGACACACAAACAGAGAATGAAATATGATACAACTCAACACGAGAGGCAGCGGCACTAACTGTCACCCTGAGACCACTGAATGGTGCAATTTCCAACAATAATTAAAAGGTGATCAATCTGCTCCCTGTCAGCCTCACAATTAAAAGTGCTATTATCAACCTTGGCTCTGTGGCGTGAAAGAGAAAAGGAAGTGCCGAGAAGGGACTGAGCTGAGCTCAATTAAATCCCACAAGTTTAGACATTGGCCTGATGACATGACAGCAGTTTCCTGTCTCGGCCTGCTCCATCATGAGACGGAACATTGGAAAAGAACAAAGGAACAGTCACCAGGCTCCCCGGTGCATCCCCCCTCCACACACACATGCACCTCTGCTTCCAACTTCATCCGGAAATCAGTGGGAGAAATTAAACCAAAAAGGCCATTCTTGCACACATGCAAGAAGACTTTGGAGTTGGCAGTGTGTGGCACTCAGCCAGAGCTGGGTGCAAATGCCAGCCCTCAAAAACAGAAAAGCTCCAGTTCCCACTGAATATCCTGACCTTTTTATTGAAGATCCTGATGAGTATGTTGCATATTTATCTTCACATTAGCTATAGCTATGTTTAAATTTGATTATTTTCTCTTTAAAAGAAACATTTACCATGGTTTCTTATTGACTGAAAATTCTTAAAAAGCACTTACCTCAAGTATGTGTTCATCCTGTTGCTCTCTATCAAGTTTCCTTGAAGTGGTGGTAACAAGACCTGTTGACGATAATCAGCATAAATAAAATTAATCAAAAATAGGATTTAAAAAAAATTCAGCTACATACAAACACAGAAAGCCAAACTTGTGCTGGGCTGAAACTAAAACTTGAGACATAATAAGACAATTATATGTATCATATGAGCAACAAAAACATCTGGTGTGAAATCTGCTCTTTTTTAATGTACAGTAGTCCCTCACTATATTGCGATTCACTTTTTGCAGCTTCACTACAGTCCAGTTTTTTTAAACCCAGTTTTTTATATTGTGTGTACTGTACATGCTGTGCATTATTGTACATTTAGCTCATTGTACTGTAATCATCTTCAACTCAATCGCCAAAATGTTTAAGAGCATATCAAGTGTTTATAAGAGAGTGGGAAAGGTTAATGAGTGTGGGAAGGGTTTATAAAGCCTTAAATATAGTAAAATAAATATAACGCCGATACTTGGTGGATTTTCGCCTATCGCGGGGGTCTCTGGAACATAACCTCCACGATAGGTGAGGGATCCCTGTACTTCAGTTACAGGTCATTTTTATTGCCAAAAGTGTTGGAAAGCAAGAAATCCCAATCTTGCATGCCAACTTTTAAACCAACAGCTATAACTTAGAAATAAAGAATTGCAACAAGATTTGACTTAAAACAACATGTTGCCACTCAATGTAAACTAGTCTGAACCCCGATGGTTATCCCTTTAGTAAATCATGAGTAAAAAGGTCTGAATCTGGGCCCTCTTGCTGCCAGACAGGCCTCCATACTGTCTGACATATGTGAAATATCACAAAGATCTGCAAATAGTACCCAAACAACCGTGTAGCCTTGACACTCTACTTTTAGTTTATCCACAAGCTGAATACTGTAAATATATGGCCAAGTCAAAGATCAGCTGCAAGCACAAGCACTTTATAAAAGACAGAAAGGAATTCCAGAAAGCGTCTTGCTGTCAGTTAAAATGTATTTTTAAAGAAGCCTAATTGATGTCAAGTGGCTTCAATACTTAAGAAAACCCTGACAATAGTAAACACCAAACAAGTTCAAGCCTTGAGTTCTTGGTTAATGCAGTTTTGCACCACACTCACAAACAAGGCCAGGACAGATGAGCAGCAGAAAGGGAGGGCAGAGCTACAGTTCAACATTATAGGCAGCATTCTGCTCCATCACTCCCAGAGTAATTGCAGCTTTGCTAACACTTGAGTGTAGAGTAGACATGCCAACTTAAAACCGCACAAGAAATTTCTGCTAGCCACACTGCATCTGATTAGCATACGCAGCAAAGGATTTCGGAAACCCAAGCCCATCAATGGCACATATGCCTGCAACAAGAATAGAAGGCCACAGCTTTTGGGTTCACAGAAATAGCCATTCCCCACTAGCGCTGAGATAGAGGGATACGACCGAGACACTTTTGATTCCTTCTTTCTATTTTTTTAATCCTCTTCTTCGTAGGCTTTATTTAATCTTCAGAGTGGACTGCAAAGTTGTAAGCCTTCCTATGTTTGCTCAGAAAAATTTAATTCCTGAAGGTGCATCTCATATTTTTGATTTACCTGCCAATCATGCTTACTCAAACACGAATGAAAAATATATATATTTAAACTAAAATAAAGCATACTTCCATCTCTTTGAGTTACAGAGCCACAAACTCACCAGCACTTAATGAAAATGACGTCCTGGCACTGACGTTGCAAATGAAGTTAAAAATATTTGCGCGCCCTGCAGGGATTATTCAGTGCTGTGCTGCGTGTTGTGTCACACCTCAGCGTGGGATAGATACATGAGCGAGCACTATCGTGAAAACAAATAGTTCTGCTGTGCCACATCAAAACAGGCCACACTGACCAGTTACTCATTTGCCTCAGCAAGAGCCAGACATGATGGATGACAATGTTTTTATGCTCCCCTGCGAGCCGTGTTAGGGAACTCTTAACGTGTATTCTACAGCAGAATACAAATGATAATATTAGCCACACCAAGTCTTTGTGTCAAACATATTATTTATCATCAAATCAGCTACTTAATCAAAGTTGGGCAGAGTATTACTGGCTGGCATGACAAATGCATAATCTCTATGTTTTGCATTTCTACAGCAACACACAAACAGCACAACCAGTGAAATAAAAAAACTAATCCAAACCCATTTAAAACAAATAAATAAATAAGGTTTAGTTCTTTCTTTAATGGAGACACTTGTAGATCTTAAAGGGGACCACACTTGCAAAATTCACTTTTTAATGTTTTTTTACTCAACTTTGGGTATTTACTTCATAAAAAAACAGTCCTTGTGCCAAAAAAATGCACCCAGTGGTTTATTTACTCTAAGTAGATTTATTTTACTGTGATACAAACGGTTCGTTTTAAAATACTCTCGCATGTTACGTCACAAGCGAGAGAGGACAACCCACCACAACCTGAGTCCAGCCCCTCACCTAGCAACCCCTGGTTAGGCTCAACCCACTTCTGTATTAAACACATGACTGTTGTTTTTCATGATTTCATCTCATCTTTTGTTTATATGTTCTTAATTTCATGTGTACAGCACTTTGTTGCAGCTGTGTTTTTTTAAATGGCTTTATAAATAAAGTATAATTGTTATTTTTATGTTTTAGTTCAATTTTTAGTGTATTTGCGATCGCTCCCAACGCGCAGCCGGCAAAAATTAAACGAGCGGACCCCCGGCGTAGGGACCCGCGGCAACGGGACCCTCTTCTGGCGCGATGGAGCGGAGCTTCAACTGTACAGCCTCGCTGCTGCCTCGAAGCAGCCTCACAGCAGCGAGGACCTTCTCCTTACGGATTAATTTACGGGAGACACTTGGTGAACTTTGTGTTGTCTTGACTGGAACAGCGATAACTCCCAAAATCGCCGCGTGCAACGAGCGGAGCTGGCGAACACCGGAAGAGGAACAAGCTAACATTAGCATCGGATTCGGGTGGTCTCATGCTAAAAGGAGCAGCAAATTGCGGCGCGCTCAGACGGGTTTCGGTAAGTTATCTTAAGCTAGCACTAACAGTAAGTCAAATGAGTAATAAAAAAAGAGCTAATTTTAAAACAACAACACATTACAGATACTGGCTGTTACAGAGGGCGTAAACAGATCGTTGAAGGGCGTGGACTTCAGAACTTGTATCAGAAACCGGTCGTTCAAAACGAAAGTTAAAAATGGCAGAATTAAAAAGGGTATAATTAATTATCTAAGAATTATTTTGTGTATTAAAATGAATTAATATTGTCAAGATAGCACACAGACATAACATAAATTTTTTAAAGACCTATATGTGGTCTCCTTTAACATAAATTACACCTCAGTGCTGAATAAACATCTTCTAGGAAATGTGTTAATGACAGTGGTTCAAATATTAGTACTGTACTGTATAGTTTCCTTCTGTTTTTTGTGGCAATGGTAAATAAAAATAAGCTTGTGTTTAATAGACAAAAGCTAGGAAGCAAATAGATGAAAAACAAAAACTGAACAGGTTTTAGGCATTTACAAATCTGCTTGATGTCTACATTTTCAGAAATCATACAGAATGCACAAACTTTATTTGAATGTAAAAAAAACTGTCACTCCCAAAAGTGGTGAATCTAACTTTTATTTAAGTACAATACATCTCTAATGACCTGTGTTTGTTTGTATTTTAGCAAATTGATACGTTTGATCTGTTTTGTTTTTTCTTCCAAAACAACAATTAAAAATGGGCTTTGATCTTCGCTTGCATTGGGATGGAATAAATCATTGTTTTTTTTTATCCATGTGTAGGTAGTGATAATATTTCTGTGATTGATGAATTTAGCTAACAAAATCTGAGTTGTTTTGAGGCAAAGCAATGGGTCAGATCATCAAACTAGCAGCCATCTTGTGACTGCATTAGTAAAGCAAACAATATTATGCAAAAGCAAAAAACATCAAATTGCTGAACATTTTTCCATTAGGTGAAATAAACTAGGCTGTGCAGTATTGTGCAATGTACGCAGTAAAGTCTATGCTTGGTGCTGTTATTTGAAGACTAACAAGAAATCAACAACATCCACAAGAGAAAAATGAAGTGAATGGCTGTTGCTGATAGCTAGACTAAATTTGCCATCATCTAATTTTATGATAGAGGCGCTGCATATTTGTTTAGCAGCTGTGGTTATAATTATATCAAGACTTTACGCAAATGTGCTTCTGAGCATGTACTTGCTCATATCTCCGTTATTCGAGAGGCTGAAGTTTAGTGGCCATTAATGGTTATTGGTAATTGCATTGTTAATAAGAAAGCTATAGGAAGTATCCACTGCTCTGGATATGTAACAGATGCCCTGGTTACTTAGCATTTTTTATTTTTTTTATTCACACAAATTGAAGTGTAACAAGTCTTTAAAGGTGCTATGTGTAACTTTCTGTAGAGTTCAGAACTTAGAAAAATTTTCAACAGGCAAAGCATTCTGATCCCTCCCCCTCAGAGCCATATATGGCTCTGAGGGGGAGGCTCTGCTGAGATTCAAATTCAAGCTCTGTTTTTATTGGCTGATTCAAATTCAAGCTCTGTTTTTAATTGGCTGGTTACAAACTCTGTTTTTATTGGCTGTCATTGTCCTGGTCACTCTGTGTTTTTAGTGTTTTTATAAATGCTGATAGAGAAGCAAGGGGACTATAGTTTTTTTCAGAGATTACTTTGTCTAACATCAGTTTGTCAGTAGATAGTGACAGAGTGAAGAAATATGTTAAAAATATATTGTTTGAAAAGTTACAGACTACATTACAATCTTACATACCCCAGCTTTAAGAAAACTGCTGGAAAAACAACTTTAGTTTAATTCTGAACCAGATAAGTTTAGCTCTTTACAACAACAACAACAACAAAAAATCAGAATTATTTTTTTGTCTTGGTAATATCAGTCATATTATGTCATATAACTGTGCTGTCCCGTTAAACCATTTTTTTTTTGTTTACTCTCAGGTTTTTGAGGTTCTTTTTTCATTAGAACACCAGCTACACTGGAACTATCTGCAGGTTTGACCTAAAAAACTACAGTACGTAGTTTGATGCATGGTTTGTTGTTGCTTGGAACACTTTTGTTTGCTCTTCTTTCATTTTGTTTTGTCGTGTTCTCACCTTACAAATACCTACTTATACCAAGTATAAAGCCTGCCTTCCAATTAAATATTCAAACAGAAATAATTACAACTAAACCTTTAAAGATTGTAATCTTCCTTTATCTATCTGGATAGGAGAGTCACCAGGAACAAACCCAGGACGTTGTTGGCACTGGTGATGAAAGTCAGTGGAGGTACATACCTTTCTATCATTACCTAAAGGTTAAGGAACTGTAAAATAACTGGTTAGTGAGCCAGAGCTGACCGAAGAAGAACACACAAACTTGCACACAGACTTACACATACACACACACACACAGGCGTGGGCTGTGCAAGGCCCACAGTAATTACAGCCATGCTGTTTTGAGACGGGGAGTAAAACAGCAAAGGAACAGTGGTTCAGCACTACAACAACTGCTTCAAAATGGAGACCTGGAGGGAACTCAGGGGTTTGGAGGATTGTTGGTGTGGTTTATTCTTGGGCACTGTTGCTATCATTAGCTAACTTGTGAGAGACACAAATACAAATGTACCAGTATGTGACACACATACAAAAAAAAACTGAAACGGCTGAAACACCTATAAACCATCAAAACCCAATCCACACAGTACGGAAGTGATGGGTATTAGTATTTTAAGAGGAGGAATGGTTTGTCCGCTTTTAAGTGGCAAGTCCTTCAGAGTGCAGCTAACCAAGCTGACAAGCAGTTATAAAATAAATTAAAGCCGCAAGCGGCGTTGAGGCCCTCGCAGCTTAGCGCCGCTCCGGCCTTATTGTGGCGAGCGCGGGAACTCTAGCTAGTCCGCCTAGTCGATATCATGGTGCACATTTGCCAAATATTCAAAATCGCATGCAAACTCCAGAGCTCCAGCATTGCCTGCTAGTCTTGTCTTCGCCACGCTGCCACAACCATGCCCACATCCTCCAACGAAACCTTCAAGTGTTTTAAAACACATCAGATCAATGTATTATCTGTCTTCTAGCACAGGATCATCTTGACTATGTCAAGGGCGTGAGAGATAGAGTGGCTTTAAACCACCAGAAAGGTGTGAAATTTATGACCAAAACTACCTTTTGACCCAAAATGGCCGACTTCCTGTTGGTTTTGGACCAGGGTTCCAAGAGACTTTTTTGTAGGTCCTGACAATTTACACATGTATACCACGTTTCATAATTCTGGGATAAAGCATGGCTGGGGGCTGATTTTTAAACTAAATTCTAGGGGGCGCTCTGGAAGAATCAGGCCACGCCCACTACATATTGGACTGCAGTCCTGTCGAGGGATGGATAAATATAGATCTTAGTGAATTTGGTGTAGCTGGGAGCTTATATTAGGAAGTTATTTTAGCTTGATGTTTCATGGAGAATGGCCAGATTTGAGGCTTGGCCACGCCCACATGCTTTGACATAGAAAAATTATTTTGATAACTTTTGACCTTCAATGCCTCAAGATAGTGCTGACCGAGTTTGACGCCTGGATCTCGAAAGCTCTAGGACGAGTTCGCTCAGATATGACGTAAATGAAATAGACCAAATTGTGACTTTGACCTAAAATGGCCGACTTCCTGTTGGCTTTGGACCATTGCTCCAAGAGACTTTTTTGTAGCTCCTGATGAGATACACATGTGTACCAAGTTTCATTATTCTGGGATAAAGCATGGCTGGGGGCTGTTTTTTTTAAATATTCTAGAGGGCGCTGTTGAGGAATTAGGCCACGCCCACCAAGTATTGCAATGGAATCCTGTAGGGGGGTGAACAAGGATCGATGTCAGTGAGCTTGGTGAAGCTGGGCTGAAACATGTGGAATCTAGAGCAAAACGTATGGCGGTGGCGTGACCTGTGACTTTGCCGCACTGCCACGGCCACGCCCTCTGCTGAAAACCTTTGGCGCTTTAAAGCAAGTGAGACCAACTTGTTATCAGTCATCTGACACAAGATCATCTGGATTAGGTCAAGAGAGCCAGAGTTGGAGCTTTCCAAGCAAAAAAAGTCACTTCCTGTTCTGAGGGGGCGGGGCTTAGGTGAGGTCAGACTATGACAACATAGGATCGTCAAGCATCCAACCAGGATCCCTCATGCCAAGTTTGGTGTCAATTGACCTTTAACTGACAAAGTTATAGCGTTTCGTTTGTTTCGGCGAGTACGCCAAGTTCACCGCTCCACCACGCCCCCTGAACATATACGAAAAGTCAATTTTATTGATAACTTTTAAAGGCCCATGCCTTAACTGCATTCTGACCAAGAATGAAGCCGATAGGTCGAACGCCTGAGAAGGAGTTCGTCAAAGTTCGACATGAGTAAAACTGAAAAATGACCAAAATTTGACCTTTGACCCAAAATGGCCGCCTACCTGTGCATTTTAGAGGGTACCTCCAAGAGACTTTTTTTCTTGAATTGGGGAGATCTACCTATGTACCGAGTTTCAGATCTGTACGACTTACGGTTTTCCCCAACTCACGTTAGGGGGCGCTGTTGAGCAGTTAGGCCACGCCCACTTGCGATTACACCAGAATCATAAAATTTTAGTTGGGGGACAATTTTGGGTGAAGTTTGGTGAGTTTTTGAATATGTTAAAGGCCCCAAACAGCCGCGCGAAGTGACGGAAAAATAATAATAATGAAGAAATCGAGCGATTACAATAGGCTCTTTGCATCTGCGGCGCTGACGTCACATCCGCCTGAGCGGATGCGGCTCGCTAACTTCCGCTTTGAGGAACTTAGACAGCTATAAAAGAGAAACTCGCGTTTCAGAAGCAAGTTAAACATTATCACGAACACTGCTGTGTCCCTAAGCATGCTGATGTAATGGTCTTTTAAATTTCCACGGACTTTTTCTTTCGGATTTTTTTTTTTTCGGATTCTTTTCATTTTCCACGGAGGATCCTCCAGACAGAAAATTGCACGTCTGCGAGTTCACATTGAGCGTGCAATCCGAAAGGATTTCCTATATACACATGTATGTGTATATACACATATATATTATGTGTATATACACATGTATGTGAATATAAACATATATTATGTGTACAGTATATGCACATATATGTGTATATACACACAATATATACGTGTACACATATATATGTTTATATACACATGTATGTATATAAACATATATATTGTGTATATGCACATATATGTGTATATACACAATATGTGTATACATATATATTATGTGTACAGTATATATACAGATGTAAGTGTATATATACATATATATTATGTGCATATACACATATGTGTATATACACATAATATATGTGTATACATATATTATGTGTATATATGCATAACATTGTTGATAGCGTGATATCAACAATTGATATCCCACTATCAATTGTTTGAAGTATTAATGAACTTACCCTGATGCATGCTCCAGGTAGAAAAATATTAAAAAAAAAAAAGCTAAGTCTGGTCCTCTGGACATTCAAAAAACAAATACTGTAGACAGTTTTTTGAATGTCCAGAGGACCAGACTTAGCTTTTTTTACATATTTAATGAACTTTTTACAGTGGCTTGCCTGGTTAATTATCAAAATAAACCTCGTCAGTGCATGGGCTAAGGGAAAGAATTTCTGATGGACATTGTCCACACGAAATTAGTTCTCACAGAAGCATTTAAATGTATTTTTATTGTTATGAACTGATTGCATGTTATCAAATTTCATGAATAAATGTGAAGACAAATAAACATTTCTTGTTTTTCACATTTCACTTGCTTTTATGAAAAAACACGGGCAAGCTAAACAAACTAAATTACAGGCCAGAGCTGACCTTAGTGCAACTTGAAATTCATTTATTTTGTGTAAAACAAATCAGAACAAACAAATTCTTCAAATGATAAATTGTAATAAAACAAAGTGTCTTTTTTTTCTTTTGAATTTCATAGTATCTACAGCACACAACCTATTCAAAAACATAAAATAGAAGTGATCACAGTTCTGTCTGATTATTTTTTGATCTTCCATCCAGTCGCTGCCAGACACTCTCGGTTGGTGACAGATGATGTGTCCAAATCGCAGTACAGTATACCTCTGCCACTCGAAGCAGACAGGTCAGGAAGAGAGCCAGTCATTCCTCTGAAGAGGGTATCCGTATTCCTTTGAATAAAACATCACACAGATGTATTTAACTCGGGGCTAAAATATATGTATGGTAGCAAGACATGAAAATTATATATTGCCAGTATTATTTACCGTAATCCTCCTTTACACAGTCGACCCAGGCCACCATCTTGCCAACTGGACCTGGTTTTGCACCCTGTGAAATCCAGAACCAGCCACACAGGAACAACTGCACGTCACCATTACAACAGGAACGGAATCTCTTGAGGACTACCTGTTGACAGATCATATTACACTTTTTGTTAAGGTTTTCTTTCAAACTGTTGGCATGAAATGGAGTGCCCTCCTTAAAACAGTGAAAAATACTATGATCAAATGGAACTCATGTTTACAGCACGGGAGTCATTTACAGTCATCAACAAATTAGCATATGCTTTATGATGGGGCTGGTTTGTGAGATTGATCAGTATACCAATATT
>JBBPBX010003021.1:38571-80323 GCA_038048925.1 Garcialebias charrua | reverse complement strand
GCAGAGGCAGGACAGCCGACCTGAGACCAGAAAATCCTGGTTCAACTCCCACTCATTCCCACATGTCGTAGTGTCTCTGAGCAAGACACCTAATCCCTAATTGCTCCCCGGGCACCTACATAGCTGCCCAATGCTCCACCTGGGTGCATCTCAGCTGCGATGGGTTAAATGCAGAGAACCGATTTCGCCATTGTATGGGAACATACAATGGTGACAATCTCAGACTTCTCTTCGGTAAAGGAATTGTCAGTGTTCCTTGATCGTTGAAAAGTCCAAGTGTCCACATGCTAAACTCAGACCCAGAGCCATTTTGGAGCATGAATATGAGCTGGATGTGTAGCCGTGGCGATGTATTTCAGTGGATTATGTGTTGATTGGACACTACTGTGATCCACCACTTTAATGAGATCTCCTAAAGGGATGCTCTCACTAATGTGTGCACATCTGCCTTCATCACATCGCCTGGATACCACTGGATACTAATGCCAGGATCTATCAGGGATGCTTACCGGTACACATGACGGCACACAGTTTGATACAAATGATGGAGTTGTAAAATGCCATGTTTTCTAATTGGGCTGCTGATGAGCCCTGGTGAGTTTATATTCTTGCATCTCTTCAATAGGACGCAGCCCTTATGAATTTAAGCAGCGCTGTTTTCAGTCCTTAAATAGATGTTGTACCATCCCTATAGGCTAATTGTATTTAATACCGTGTATAGTATTGAATACTGCACAAAAGTGTTGGTGTTTTACTTTCACTCTGCTGGTGCAGGCCAACACAGTGGAATTCGATTTGAGAGGGTTGGGGGATTTGTGCAGCGATTAAAATAGCTTTATTTCATCCTTTCTTTTTTAACAAAGCATTCAATTGTCTAATTGCCTAGATCTCCTTGCACATGTTTAATTGGCTTAATTATAATTAGTGTTTCTCTCAGACAAGATAGTGAGTCAAATTTAACTAATTTCAGGTACACTGAACCGAAGACAAAACCAAAATGTGCACAAAAAACAGAAACCAGTGCTCAGATCCTTCTTTGAAAGAAAGAATATTTCACACTGCATTCCACGTCAGCTTCAAGACGAGAGCTACACCTGTTTTGGTCAAACCTTTATGTAAAGGTTATGAGCAATTTTTTACAAAGTAGATCAATAGCTTTGAAACTGCCTGTGTTAAAGCCATTCTTATGTTGGCTATTGTTGATTAACTGTGGTGGCTATCTAGAGTTAACAAAAAAACGTTAAATCGTGTCATCCGGACCACTTTTTTTAAGTGAAAAATGTTTTATCCCCCCATCCAGAGGACTCCCTCAATCTACGGCCTGCCAACCATCTCTGTCCCATCAAATGCTCTGTCTTTAAGTATTTCACTTAAAGAAACTGGTCCAGATGACACAATTTAACATTTTTTTAATTGTTATCTATCTGGATGATTGATTTTACAACCCTCTTCCTGAACCACTTTGGCCTTGGTTGTCCTCAGGCTGTTTCTGTGAGTAGCAAGTTGGTCACCTGGCTGAAAATATTTTATTGTTGTACATGATTGATTGTTTTGGATGGGTGTGCTCTGTTTGCTTGTGTTAAAAGCCTACTTTTGAGATTCCAACAGGATGTTTAGCTTGAAACACAGCAATGAAGACTAGGCCATAGACGCAGGAAGTCCTCTGGATGGGGGACGAAAAATTTCTCACTTAAAGAAACTGTTGCAGGTGACACAGTTTAACCTTTTTGTTGTTGTTATCTACCTGGATGATTGCTTGAACTGAACTGACTCTTAAAAAAACTAAAAAAGTCATAGACATTCATCCAATTTCATCCTGTGTGTTTCAATATTTTTTCTCCACATTCTCAAGATATGTTTCTAAACAACTAAAAGTTCACCATATCACACTTTAGCACAATATCTGTAAAATTTACTGACTTAGAGCAATTTCTATTCTCTACAGTCAGTTGGTTGTGGCAGCGAGCTTAAATAAGGTTGGCTCCAAAATGTTATATTACTGATATCCTGATGCATGCTCAATAATCCAGGTAGAAAAATCTAAAAAAGTTAATTCTTGTCCTCTGGACATTCAAAAGAACAAAACAAAAAAATAATAATCTAGAAACGTTTTTGTCTTTCCTCCGAAAGACTTCTTCAGTCTGAGGTGCTGTATTCAGCTATTTATAAGACTGACCTGAATACAGTTCCTCAGACTGAAGAAGTCTTTTGGAGGAAAGACGAAACGTTTCTACAATTTTTTGATTATTTTTTTTTTATGTCCAGAGGACAAGAATTAACTTTTCAGGTTACAGTATATTACTGAATTATCTTGTGCAACATGTGATGACGACTCACCTAATACCACACCAAATCTTTGGTCATTACCTGTAAAACTGATTATGTTCTACACACTTTTAGCATGGTTCACTATGGCAAACATCTTGAATATATAATTAGTTATGCATCCAATGATTAATTTCTGTGAGTTTTAATAAAAGTTAACCAATAGTTTGTAAGATATTTTGCTAACAGGCAATGATGTGCAAACACTTGTATACTGTATACTGTATACAAGTGGAGGGAAAACACCTGCTTTGTTTTTTGGCAGTGGGTGATGTAATAATGGATCTACGTATGATACAACTCTTAACTCACAGTCAAACCTTTTCTTAACTTCATCTGAACCTCAGGGGCCTGAGACTACTGAGACCTTACCAAGAGTTCAGTAACGTGTAGACTGCACCATGTTGCTGTTGTCATGTTGGTCTTGAATAACACACTCCACTGTGTAAAAAAATTCCCCAGACGGCCATTACGTGTTTCCCAGTTAGTGTTCTCCTTCTCCATTGCCAAGAAAATGATCTTCCAAATGAAGTCACAGAGGATTCACGTGAATGTCATGTTACCCATTCGCTTGTAGAAGAAGAGTTGTTTGGTTATTCTGTGTTGAAAAGTGTTATGATACAACTCAGACATTAAAAGAGCCTCAGGAGGTTTTTAAGCTCATCTCTTTACACACACAACAAGGAGATGACTGGACAACATGGAGTGGTAATCGTTAATAGAATTGTGGGCAGGTAAAGGAATATTTACAAACATTAGATGAAAAACTACACAGTTTGGACTCAAAGGACTCCATAAATGGAGAAATCACCAAACCACCAAGCTAGCAATGTACTTTGTATTTAGTAACCAAACTACTAGCTTGCTAGTTAATACTTGCTATCAAATGGTGGTGAAACTCAAAACTTTGGTTGGCCTTGTCGCTGTTTTAGGTGCTCTATAAATAAAATGGTATGGTATAATATGGTAAGTAAAATACTAGTAGCTGCTGGTAACGAGATTAAAAAAACTTGCTAGCCCCTATATTTTTTAGAACGAGAATAAACTTTATTATCATTGTATCGATATACAGTGAGATTATGTTCGTATAGTCATCTGAAAGATGGGTGGCGTGCATGTTGCTCCTGAGAGCATGGCACCTTATCCTTTTTCAGAATACTATAGAATAAGGGGAAAGGGCCATGATGATAGGATTGTGGTATTACAGAAAAGATCTCCACGCCTCGTCCATACAAAGACACAGTTTAAGACATCAAAAAACTCTGCCAGCAAGCACATTTATGAACACATTACATATGCATTTGATGGCAAGACGGTGAGATTAGTCCATGAAGCACTTCTAGATAGTCCATAGTCCTGGTAAGATGTTGGTGTCAGCCGGTACAGCTTTGATAAGCCTTCACGGAAGTTTTCGGGGGATGCAATAGACATAGCTTTTCCTTAGTTTACCCATATTCCAGGAGAAATTTGATACTTCGAGGTCAACCGAGGGAGTCAGATTCAGATAAGTCACAATTGTTGATTTTTTTTCAAGGCAGACTGATTTTTTTTCTTTCTTGTCAGCCTTGAGTTAAGCTGGTACTTTTGATCCCAAAATGGCAAGATTTGTGGGCATTCCACTA
The DNA here is from genome assembly GCA_038048925.1 of Garcialebias charrua. NCBI lineage: Eukaryota > Metazoa > Chordata > Actinopteri > Cyprinodontiformes > Rivulidae > Garcialebias > Garcialebias charrua. Next base: position 76,376 of record JBBPBX010003021.1, on the reverse strand, counting down.
GTCCATGCTTATGAGCCTCCTCCAAGGTAGTCCCCAACATGCTGGCAAGTCCCCGAAGCTGCAGGTAGCCTGCGATTCTCACAATTTGCTTCTATCTTATGGTTTAGCTTGTAGATCAGCTGATTTTGAGTGCTTGAATCACGAACCAAACTTTCGTAAAGACTTGACAATTTTGCCATGGCCAAAACTGCTGCTGCGTCTTCCTTAATAGCCAATAACATTGAAATCCACCAATGCCAAAACGCAGAAACCCTGCTATCATGGTTCCAATTATATAAACATATTCGGCATCCTTGTGAGACAATGCAGAAAGACACATCAGCTCCCAAACTTCCCGTAGATCAATGACGTATCCTGCCACGTGCATCTCAGTGGGGCATGAGGGCTCTCCAGGACCCTGTCACGTTGTTGAAAAGATTTTATTGATCGCGCTGAAAGTCCAACTGACCAGATCCATGACAGTAGTTTTAATTTCAGAGGATAGGTAAAATAGGAGCTCCAATACACAGACAGAACAAATAAACAAAAAAAGCAGGAGGAGGTAGAAAAAGCATCTGCCTTGCATGATAGCCAGTGAGGAAGCTTAAACTAGTAATGTAGGATAAAAATATTGTCTATTCATCTCACTCAAAGAAGCCACACTCGAGAACCTGAAAGTTATGCACCATAACTCATGTTCCCTGAAGGAAGGGAACGAGGTGCAACATATGCTATGGGAATTGTGCCCCCACGCGATTACCTGAAGGAATACATTCACGCCTTTACGGCAGGGGCGTCAGCGTTGCGCCAGAGGCCCCGCCCTCTGGGTACTTAAGTCGCTGATGCCCATCCATCATTCTCCAAAATGCACTTCACCGAGCTTTCAGCATTGAAAAGGGCCAGATATGTTGCACCTTGTTCCCTTCCTTCAGGGAACATGAGTTATGGTGCATAACTTTCAGTTCCCTTTCAGTCATGTCTCTCGGTGCAACATATGCTATGGGAACGTAATTCATTCACGCCCTTGAAATGCTCAGCAAAATGCATGCTAGTGTGAACGTCTGCCCTTGACCAACAGGCATCTCAAGGCTACTTTCTACTGTGTGTTAGAAAGGACAGCCTGAGTGACATCACACGGCTGTAACATCCAAACTGTAATCCTTTGCAAAAGTGCTTATTGAGCTCCAGTTCACCGTAGCACAAATGTCTGCAACTGGTACACCCTTGAACAGCGAACACGAAGTGGCCAAGCCCAGAGTAGAGTGAACGTGCACTACAAAGGGCACCTGTTGACCTTTGCTACTGTACGCCCTTTTAATGGCCTCAGTCACCCAGTGTGAGAAACGTTGCTTTGATAAGGTCTTTCCGGTAGCAGGTGCTGCAAAGCACACAAACAGTTGATTTGTGGTGTAGTGGCAGGGGAACCGACTTGGGACCCGAAGGACCCAGGTTCGAACCCCAGTCACGGCATAACTTGTGGTGTGTTTGAGCAGCACATCTCATCCCAATTGCTCCCCGGTGCGCTTTCTATAGCTGCCCACTGCCCCACCTGGTGGTGATTGGGTTAAATGCAGAGTCAAATTTCGTCTTGTATGGAAACATACACTTACTTAGACTTAGATCCTCCCGCGCTCGAGAGCGCATTGGGCGGCAAGCTGTTTCCATTGATCTCTATCCTTGGCGATCACCTCCACCGTGCTCGGGTCGAAGCCCTGTACCTTCAGGTCTTTCTCAAAGGATCGTCTCCACGTCAGTTTGGGTCTGCCTCTCTTTCTGTTTCCTTGTGGTTTCCAATTGAAGGCAATCTTTGGTAGTCTCTGTGCTTCCATTCTCAGTACATGTCCTGCAAACTTGAGCTTCCTTAGCTTAATTGTTTGGCTCATGGGTATGGTATGTGTCCTGCGATAGACTTCTGCGTTTGTAATCCGATCTAGGTATGTAATCTTCAGTATCTTTCGCAGGCATCTTTGTTGGAATGCATCCAATTTCTTGGCCATCTTTACTGACATCTTCCACGTCTCACTGGCATACAAGGCTGTGGGGATAACCACTGCTTGCAGCAGTCTGACCTTAAGATTCGTGGATATGGATTTACTTGCCCATATTGATTGTATTCTTCTGAATGTTGATGCTACCTTACCGATGCGGGTGGTAATATCTGCATCTACGTTGCCATTGTCAGTTATGTCACTTCCAAGGTAGACAAATTTCTGTACCTTCTCAGCCGATGATTGATCTATTGTTATCTGTATGTTTGGTTCTGTGTGCCCAACCTGCATAACCTTTGTTTTTCCTTCGTTTATTTTCAAACCAATCCGGAAACATACACAGATGACAAAAAACATTTTTTTTTTTTTGGAAACACACAGATGACAAAAATGTGACATTATTATTATTATTATTATTTTTCTCCATTTGGTTGTTCTCTGCATGTAAGTGCCTAAAGCTCTCACGGAGCAGAGAGCCTTCAGCTTTTCCTGTTCCTGAGTGTGGACAGGAGCAGGTGGAAAAGAGGAGAGATCAAAATCCAGACTTCTAGAGTTTAGAGTCAAGACCTTGGGGATATATGTGGGATTAGGCCTTAAAGTGACCTTTGACCCATCAAGGGCGAATCTGGTACACATTGGATGCACAGACAAAGCATGGAGGTCACCCACATGTTTCGCCGAGCAAAGGGCCAGGAGTAGAACGGTTTTATAAGATAATAAGTCTATCTTAATCTCGCTCAGTGGCTCGAATGGGGAATCACAGAGAGCTTCCAAGACCAGACTAAGATCCCAACCAGGGATCAGGACCCTGCTGGGGGGCCTCATTCTTAGCACGCCCTTCATAAATCTTATTATGATTGGATGTGCGTCAGAAATCCTGTTTCCCCAGCATTCGTGACAGGCTGAAATCGCTGATAGGAACACCTTAATTGTTGAGAAAGAACAACCTTTTTCCAGTAAGTCCTGAAGAAAAGTCAGGAGCTGAGCCAGGTCACATGAATAAGAAATAATATTTCTTTCTGTGCACCAGGCTTCAAAGATACGCAATTTCTGTGTGTAAAGAGACTGTGTTGACACAGCTCGGGCATTTTGAATGGTTTTTACCACATTTTCTGGCAGGCCTGACGCCACCAGCTTGTTCCGTTCTGCCACCAAGCTGAAGTTTTCCACAGCTCCCAGCCTACGTGGTGAGGTTGCACCTTCTGGTGACATGGTATGTCCCTGAAGAGAAGCAGTTTGTGGAACCAGTTCTCCTCCAAGGGCCCTGAATTCTGTGATCCCCTGAGGATCAACCATGTTAGGGAGAGGGCCCTTTTTGCAGATGTGCTGCCATGCTACTCTGATCAAGAGTGTTTGAGGGCAGAGGCAATCTGTTGTCATTATTAGACAAAAGTGGAACAGAACGTTTATTTTTCTTCTTCTTGTTGGGGGTCATGGGACTGAGGAGCTGCGAGTTTTGTAAGCGAGCAGATCTCCTGAGCCCAACCCGTTTCCTGGTTGGGTCTGGTTTACTGGTTCCCAGCCTTAACAGAGCTTTGGAGCCAGACAAACCGCCCGGGGTCTGTGTTCCGCCCGGTGGGGGGATATTATTTAAGAACAGAGCTGAGCCAGCACCGTGAGTACGATCACGTGCTGCAGGATCATTGCTTGAACATTGCATGTCGCCCATCAATGATAAGGAGACAGCTGCAACGTGAGAATGTAGAGATGGTCCTTTGTGCTTGGCAGACTTTAAATTGGTTGGTGACAGAGAGCTCAGTTCTCCTCGATTAAAAGGAAGAGGAATCTGATTCAGCCTTGGTTTGTTTATACACACAGCAGTTTGATCACAGTCGCCTTTGTGAACGTGTGAAGCTGGTGGTAGCCTGCAGGCTTCTGCCGTGGCCCCCCCGACCCTTACTGGGAGTCGTTGGATGGGTGACCAAGAAGGTGGGTCATCAGATTCTGTCGGCGCGCATCCTTGTGGTGCTGACGTGTCACGTGTTTGCTTGGTTTGTGTATTGTCTGCCCCGTGGTTCACAACGGAGTGGGGACTGGAGCACGTGAACCCCCTCACCTGTCTCTACGAGGAGTGTGGGGGCTGCTTGCAGGCGTCCCTGTGCCTGTCCGCTACAAACAGAACAGAGGCACCCTGCTAGGGCTTATTGATTAGGCTAACACCCCATGAGCCGTGAGGGAGGGGGGGAGATGGCCTCCTCCCTTTATATCGGCTGGCAAGCCAGAGGGACCCGTTCTGCTAAAGTTATTGTGTTTGTTGTTGTTTTTTTGGAGTCAATAAAACAGAGAGGGGCTGTTTATTGAACTTTATTCGTGCTTACGTATAACGACATATTTGAGTTTATGTCATTCACAGCAAGAAAAACATGATTTGTGCATGCAACAGAATTACCAGCTTTTTGTACCATGCTACAAATAAAGTCTGGACATGAAGAGATCATTCCCCGTACTACGTGAGTGGGTGATTGTTTAAAACCAAGACGTGGACCTGGTTCATCAGGCACGCTTTGGTCTGGTGTCCCGGTTCGCCAAGGAGGCCCTGTGTTTGGCCGACTGGCGGGGGACAAACCTGTTTTTGCTTCATGCTTGTTCAGTTCGAGGTGGGCCCGGCGGTTGATTCTGCCGGTGCTCTTCCTCGTACGCCGGTCGCTTTTGCGGTGGGGCACGTGTTGCTAAGCGGTGTTGAGGTTGCGCAATGTTGAGGCTGTGCAGGTCTTCCCCCAGCTGACTCCCTGGGGGATGCAAAGGCTCTCCTGGGAATGCCCACCCGGAGAGCTTCAGCCTGTTTGCGCCTCTGGTCCAGCTTGGTCGGAATTCGATCCAGAGCTTTCCCAAACAATCCCATCGGTACTATCGAGTGGTGGAGAAAAGACACCTTTTGTCCCTCAGGGAGGTCGGTTAAAGTCATCCACAGATGGCGTATTGCGATGACCACCTCAGCCATGCTTCTGCCTAAAGCAACAGCAGCTGTTCCTATCATGCGGAGCACAAAGTCTGTTGCCCTGCGGGCTTCATCCATCAAGTCTGCGGTAGCTTGTTTGCCGTCGTTACCTAGAGCTCCTGCAGCTTTTCAGCCAGGTAAGCCTGCATCAACGCGGACGTGTTCATCGTGCGCACCGCGAGTCCCTGAGCTCTGTAGCATTTCTCGAGCAGAGATGCTGAAGCTCGACAAGCTTTGCTGAGGCGAGTTGGTTTTGACCCGGATGACTTGGGAGCCAGGTGAGACGCCAACGTGTCCTCAATTTGAGGCACGTTGGCTATTCCCACTTCATCCATCCCGTCCACGTCGAGAAACTGCGAGAGTGGTAACAGCATGGGAGCTCTTGGCTGAGCCCAGGTGCGAGTCAGCTCTGTGAGGAAGTCCGGGAACACGGGCATCCTTTGCCTCGTGGCGGCCTGCTGCTTTGAGTAAAAATAGTTTCCTACCAGCCTCGTGACCTGTTGACGAGGCGGAGGCTCTGGCCATGGGATCTGCAGCGCGTCCATTGCTCTGCGACACAAGTCGAACAGAGCAGGGATGGAAAAGTCAGTTTCTGGGAGCACAGGTACCGGGGTGCGGGAGAGATCTTCTCCCTGTTCCTCGTACTCAACGTCTGCGTCCTCCGTGGAAAATTCGCCTGAGGCTGAAATCGAGATCTCGTCCTCGTTCATCATGCCTCGAGTGTCGAATTCAACTGTTAAGTCCACCATGGGAGCCAGTACATCAGGGCTGTCGCCCCATGCGACTCGTGTGCTGTCATCCAGAGCCATGTTCTCGAGCTCCGGCGTGGGAGTGAGGGGCTCAGTGGTGTCCGGATCCACTGGCGCGGCAGCGGCACCCATGGCCTTGGCGCGAAGTCCGTCCCGTGCCTCCTCACCGCCTCCAGCATCTGGCTGCAGTGTGGGCAAGAGTCGGGCACATCCAGCGCCATTTTTGCGTGTAACATCCCCAAGCAGACGGGACAGGCCTCGTGGGTGTCCGTCGCTGAGAGGGAGAAACCGCATCCGCTGGGGCAGGCGCTCGAGGTCGGACTCGCCATCCTGCTGGTTTTCCTTGGAAGTCTTGTCTTTCGCTTTCCTTTTTCCGGCGGCATGTCGGAGATAAGGCGAGCGAGTCCTTCCAAAATTCTTTTCCTTTTATTTTGAGACGTCTCCTCCGTCGCGTCGCTTTCGCTGGCTAGCCCGCTAGGAGTTAGCAGGGGTAGCAGTTGTTCGCGCAGTTAGCGCCGTCGAGCGAAGCAGTCTGCGGAGAGAGGAGAAGAAAATACTTCGGGGTTAGGTAAAATGTGCCAGACTAGCTTTCGCTAGTCCAGCAGTACGCAGGAATAATTCTCCGTACACTCTCTGTAGGGAGCAAGCTCACCTCTGGTTGAGCAATGAGGCAACAGAGAAGTCCCGCGAAGAGAGGTAGTTCAGGTTTAAGCGAGGTGAAGGGCAAAAAGAGACTGATGGATGGGCGTCAGCGGCTTAAGTACCCAGAGGGCGGGGCCTCTGGCACAACGCTGACGCCACTGCCGTAAAGGCGTGAATGTATTCCTTCAGGTATTCGCACGGGGGCGCAATTCCCATAACATATGTTGCACCGAGAGACATGACTGAAAGGGAAATGAGAATATATTTTAACCGGTTTTACTTGCAAGGGCAGACTTTCAGTTACAAGTTTACAGATGCATAAGTTCTACATCATGGAGCCCAGTCACGAGATTCTGCACCGGGCAATGTGCGAGAATTGTTTTTATATAGCCTACGCTTATCAGCTCTCATAGCTCACAGATGGTCACTGATGGCCTCGGACTCCCAGCTGTACATGCAGGATCAAATAAGCGTCTCTCTGAGAGAGAAAATAACTCGATGGCAACTCAAGGTTAATGTTAGTAATAACAAACATTCATAAACCTTGACCCAAAAAACCCCTGACAAGTATAAAGCATAGCACGTAAAAAGCTAAAGTACTACCTAGCTTTTTAAGCTACGTGCTTGCCAAATTAGCAAGTAAAATAATTAGCTTGTAACAAGCTAAAGTATTTGCCAACTGTTATCTTTAACTAGCTTAAGATAAAAACGAGCCAGAAGACATGAGCAAGTATTTTGGGCAGCACAGTGGCACAACTGGTAGAGCTGCTGCCTCTCAGCTAGCAGGTCCCTGGTTCAAATCCCGGTCCGGGGGCCTTTCTGGGTGGAGTTTGCATGTTCTCTCTGTGCATGCGTGGGTTTTCTCCGGGTGCTCCGGTTTCCTCCCACAGTCAAAAAACATGCATGTTAGGCTGATTGGTAACTCTAAATTGACCCTAGGTGTGAGTGAGTGAGACAGGTCCCTCTTGTGAATGAGTCCCCGTGGCTCAACGAGGCTAGCCTGTATAAATAAAGGTTGAATGAAAAAAAAAAAAAATTAAGCTACAATTAGTAGGCTAAGCTATAGTTTGCTCGTTACTAGCTACAGACTCAGTTTGCTTAATGTCTTTAGTTTAAGAACATTTCACGGCTAAATGATTCATAGAATATTTTAGCACGTTGTTTTTATGTTTGATAAATTTAGAATCGTGAATATTTTATGTCCAGTACTTTTCTTCTGAAAATGCTACAGAATATTTGACAATATTCCCCGTTCTTTTTAATGTTCATCCATCCATCCATTTTCTTCCGCTTATCCGGGGTCGGGTCGCGGGGGTAGCAGCCTAAGTAGGGAGGCCCAGACTTCCCTCTCCCCAGCCACTTGGAGCAGCTCCTCTGGGGGAATCCCAAGGCGTTCCCAGGCCAGCCGAGAAACATAGTCCCTCCAGCGTGTCCTGGGTCTTCCTCTGGGTCTCCTCCCGGTGGGACATGCCCGGAACACCTCACCAGGGAGGCGTCCAGGAGGCATCCTAACCAGATGCATCTTTTTAATGTTGTTTTGTAAAATTATTTATTATGTTTTGGTCTAACATTATTGTGAAATGGAATTGGTGCAAATGCATATGCAAATCTTTATTTACTTACAATAGTTTTTTTTTTTATTAATTGAAAAAAAAAGTATTGTCAACTTGATGATTTATATAAAAGTGCCAAACTAATTATAAACAAACTTAAAAATGTTAAAATTCATGTCTTCTGCCATAGAAAACTCATGACCATATACCCTGATGCATGCTCAATAATCCAGATAGAAAAATCTAAAAAAGCTAAGTCTGGTCCTCTGGACCAGCACAGAAGATCAACATAATCAGGTCAGGACTCTGCAGTCTACTTTCCTCTCCACGCCAGCGGTCACTCTTTCAGGGATGAAGATGTTCACATCCTTGATAGAGAGGAACGATGGTTTGAGAGAGGAGTAAAGGAGGCCATCTTTGTGAAAAGAAACCGTCCATCATTAAACAGGGGTGGAGGCCTCCGGGTTCAACTGTCCCCCTCCTACAATGCTGTTATTGCTAGTATCACTCAGCCCTCTGTGAATAGCAAACAACCATCAGGGTGCTAACAATCCATCGTTAGGCTGATGGTCCTCCTTGATCATGTGAGCAGCTGGTTTCAGGCTGTCATCAGCCAACTGGTTGTGTAACACTGTGAGAGGGTGCTATTTATAAGACTGAGCTGAATACAGCAGCTCAGACTGAGGAAGTCTTTCGGACGAAAGACGAAACGTTTCTACAGTTTTTTTGCTGTGTTTTGTTTTGTTTTTTGAATGTCCAGAGGACCAGACTTAGCTTTTTTAGATCATGACCATATAGATTATTTATATTGTTTTTCAATGCAGTTGTAGGGGTACAGGGGTAGATCTGATTTACTGATCATACTGTACACCAGATGTAAAATGAGCAGGTTTTATCCTGACACAAATTATCATCAATAATTCATGGGTTCTCTCTTTTTCAGATTAATCAATAAAGTTGTGACCAGATACTGAGATGTAAAAGGCAATGAAATGTTAATTTATGTCGATTCACCAGGAGATTAATCATTTATTAACAGAATCATAAATTACATCATACATATGTACAGATTGATTGATCGATCAAATTCCTACAATTTACTCGTCAGCAGATTTAATTGTGAACAACAGAAACAAGTAATAAGATGATATATTTACGTATATCTGGAGGCATTTTTAACTTAATGTTACTGGCAAGAGATAAGGAGAAAGTTTAAAGTGAGGAGGATGGAAGGAAATAAAGGAGTTGAATTATCTTGAAGTGTTTAACCAGAAATGACACTCTCCATGCGATATCAGCTAGACCCAGGTCCGGTAGGTAAAACATCAGCGACTCGTAACCTTTTACGGTCAGCCAAGAACGGATCGGTCCTTGATGTCCGAGGAGGTCAGTCCGTTTACCATCAGAGACTCCTGAATGTCCGTTTCATCGATTAAAGTAGCGAGCATTTCCGGTTCTTGTTTCCAAGATAAAATATTCCAGAAAGGAGATTCATTCACAGCTCGGAGCTTAACGCTCGAGTCGGGCTTACAGCGAGGCTGCTCTAACCCTTGCTGAGAACGCAGGCCCTTGGCATCTGACCAAGCGTCCGTAGCTTAAAGAGAAAGCTTCACATTCCAACTCCCTCGAGAACTGAAAGTTCCAGGAAGTTTAGAACTTTTAAAGAGGATCTGACGTCAGTGACTTGCTCCTTCCCGATTGGTTCGTTCGACAAGTGGGAGGGAGTTATTTGAGGTTATTTCCAGTCTGACAGTGAAGGTTAGTTTAGAAGAACAGAGAAAGAGTTGTTTTAAGAGAAGACAGAAAACAGTCGCCAGCTTCTGATTTAAACTTGATTAAATTGTTCCTCATTTCTAAACAAAACTGAACAGAATATTCTGACATAACCTTCAACTTAAGCACAGTTTGGACACCATCCTATGAAGAAATAACCCAGCATATTAACACATGATCATTCAACATACAGCATTGTACAGTACAACACTGCTCATACAAATAACACAAGGTTATGCTTTGATTATATTTGAATTAGAACAAAATTAAAGAATAAAGAGAGTCTCTTGTGATTTGTGTCTTGATTCAAATTAATAAAATAAACAGTTTCCCTGTAGGCTCTCAAAGAAAAGGTACCTCACTGAGGGATTCAGTGATAAGGTGTGTCCACTACAGTCTTCAGAGACCAGGGTCTGGTCCACTACACAGTTTATTTTATTATTTATTTTATTTATTAACCTTTATTTAACCAGACATTGAGATCACAGATCTCTTTTGCTTTGTATTTCTTGATTTTTTTCTTTTTCTTTCCATTTTCAATTTTGCCAACATTTTCTGTGGGGTAGAGGAAAAAAATAAATGTTATTTTCCGGTTGTTTTGACAGATGCTTCTGAAAGTTTTCAGACATGTGTTAGCTGTCTCACACGTCAAACTCCAGCTTTTAGTGTTTAAAACAAGATATGACAGCCAAAAACATCCTTACGTCTGCAGCTCTGGACACGTTTGAAGGTTTGGGCCTTGATTTTCTGCCAGGAAACATCTATTTCAAACAACAAAAATAAAAACACTGAACATTACATCTGAAAGTGTTATTAACAGGCTTAATGATAATTAAAACACAAAAAAATGCTAGTTGTCCTCTTGAATGTATTGTTTTACTGATACACTGTAAATTTAGATCTTTTTAAACTCTGTAATTGCTGAATAACATTCCCATGTGAAAAAAAGAGACAATATACATAACTTTTACATCACCTATTTAGAAAACATTTTAAACAAACTTGTGTATAATACCAAAGTGTGTTTTAGTTTTAGGGGCCGAGATGGTGTAGAGGCAGGGCAGCCGGCTCATGACCAGAAGGTCTCGGGTTCAATCCCCGGTCACGGCATACCTCGTTGTGTCCCTGGGCAAGACACTTAACCCCGAGTTGCTCCCGGTAGGACAGGCAGCGCCTTGCAAGGCAGTCTACCGCTACCAGTGTATGAATGTGTGTATGAATGGGTGGATGGTTGGTACTGTGAAGCGCTTTGGGGCCCCTCAAAGGGGGCTGGAAAGCGCTATATAAGTAAGCTCCATTTACCATTTAGTTTTTAAATGCACATGCTGTTAAATATAAATGAACCTTCTTATGATATCATCTAAACAAAATGGTACAGCTCAGGTTGTAAATTCTTTCTAGCTTATCAGAATTACCCGTTTTAACGGTAATCAGGAGTAACGACTCAGGAGTCCTGAATAAAGTGACGGGGAGCAGCTGCAGCCAGGCGAGTGTGGACCAGAGCCAAAATCATTTCCATATTCACTCATCCTTCCATAGTAAATGAAGCAAAAGAGTTCAATTTGACTAATTTGAAGGCTTAAAAGGGTTTTCCATATTCACTCATCCTTCCATAGTAAATGAAGCAAAAGAGTTCAATTTGACTAATTTGAAGGCTTAAAAGGGTTTTTATCACAGTGAAAACGTTCTAACTACGTCACCCTGATGAAAAGAGATGAGGTCTGTGATTAAATCAATGTAAATATGCCCGGGGGGGGGGGGCTTTAATTTGGTCAGTGTTGCTAATGACACCAGAGAATCTCACACAGGTATTACTTGATGTTTAACATGGTGAATGCTTCGGTTTAATTGCTCACCGAGAACAAACTTAAGCAGTTTAGATGTTTTAAAAAAGTTAAATATGAAAACTGGTGATTGTATGTTTATTAAATAGACGTTTATCTTTTTAATAAACATACAATCACCAATATATATTATTAATTGGTACATTAATTAAACTAATGTACTGAGTTTTTTTAGGCTTGGAGTGGGTCTAAACGATTGGGAACTGGATTTATTATTCCCCAGTTCAGTGTTAAAGTTAGCAGGAGGAAGCTGACACTGAGAGCTCAGACAATGTTTTGATGTATATTTTGTCAAACTTATTTACAATAAGTTTTGGGGGAGTATAATTGCTGTATGTGAATATAAAAATTAACAAACTTGATAAACGTATTCTCATAATTAATGACCTGCTTCAGATGCGATTCATTCATGCGTGCATTGGATTTGCCTGGTTATGTAAAATTAAAGAAGTAGCTCCTTAAACAGCTTTAGTTTAGATACGTAGTTTAGTTTTGACCAGCTAACAGCTTTTTTGAGAGAGGCCAAGACCAAAGTCATTAACAGCGGTCTTAAAAGTCTCAAAATCTTATCACAGCTCATGCAAATGCCATTTTATAAACATTTATTACATTTACTGTACATGACTCTTAGACAGTATGTGACTCACATACTGTCTAAGAGTCATGTATGAGTGCACACATTTACAGCTGACACAAAAGGTAGACCAACTATCATCTTCATTAGACATTCACAAACAATCCACAATGTTCCTAATAAAGCTAATTATGTATACATGTTAATATTTTGAAATAATAAAAGTTACCAGGTTTCGACAAAGTCATAAAGTGACTGAGTGCTGGTGGGGGGATGTGAGTCAAGCATCATCCTTAACTGTCAGCATCGCATACAGTATGTCCCTTCACATGGTTTGTCCTATGAGACAGTGAATTCTCTGAGGGGCTCAGTTGTACAGTACATGTCCCAACTGACTGTGGTAAGAGTAAATAAGAATGCAATTTTCTGAAGGAGCTCGGCAGGTTGTTTGTTCCAAACGTCTTGGAGAACCAAACATAAATCTGAACGTTTCAGTCTAAGACCATTCTTATGACTACCGGTAGGTAATGTGCATTGGTTGCACTCATGCTCAATAACTCTCCTGTTGATGTACGGTGATGTAAGTGATATTAACTGTCCCATGTAATCACTCTTACTGTGGCTAGTCAGTGCGGAACGGAAAGAACTACCATACTTTTTGCCGTATTTGCATGCCCTATGATTTATACGGCGAAGTGACTTATTTATTTTTTTGTTTCCCCCATATTTTAACCCTATTTGTGGATGAGATCTGACGATTTCATTCATTCTGCCATGGAAAATATTGAACACTACCATTTTCAGCCACTAGAGGGACCTCAATTATATCGCAAGCCAAGTGTGTCATTAATAGGTAAAAGTGGCTATTAATAAGACATTTGCCTTAGAATCCACCTTTGTCTTGCTCTGGAACTCCTGGAGTAAACGTCACATCAGCTGCATTTCGCCACGCCGTCCAGGCTAAATGCAGCTGATTTGACCATTAAAGTGCCTTTATTAAGGAAAAGTTCAACTGAGACACACCTTTGATATATTGTCGAGCAAAACAATAATTGTTTTAAAGTGTTAATCTTGTTAAATTTTGGTAAAGTTCTCCTGTGCATGCTCCTGTGGCCTCCATTTTGCAGCTACAGTAATTGATTTTGGGCACAACACCGGCCCACTTATCCAGGTGCTCAGCGGTGATGCATAATAGATGGGACTTATTGTGAAGCAACTTATTTATGTTTTTTCCACTTTATTAGACATGTTTGGACTGATGCGACTTATACGGCAACTCGACGTGTACGGCAGAAAGTATGATAGTTGTTTTTGATATCCTCAAGGTTGGATTGTTACGATATGCAGATGATACAATTGTGTGATGTAGTGACGTGTCCTCAAAGCAGAGTCCTTGACTCAAATTCACTCCTTCCTGTCTGCAGCGGACTTTGATGGAGTTCAGACAGAGTGGAGGGGCTTGAAGGCTGGCACTGGAATAATTCTATGAAACTAACCTGTCCAGTTCAGGAAGTTAGAGCAGGTCAGCGTTTCAGAAGGATAAGAGCATTGATAAGAGTGTGACCTTGTAAGTGCATTAATTTTCTTTGAATGTTGGACTGCTCTCCAAAGCTTTAGAATAAATCTGATGAACTCTGCCTGTTTGGAAACCTTTTTTCCACGACACTTACTCAATGTGTACAGAAGCACTCATTACTGTTGGGGTCAGTGGCTTTGTGAGGATAAATGGACTGTACATATACAGCACCTTTCTATCTTATCGAAACACTCAAAGTGCTTTACACTACAATCTGTGTCCTCATTACCCATTCATACAGCACTCTACTAGATCTCTACAAAGCTAATTGAACAAATCATTCTTAAAAGACTAATCAGCGCTTTGTCACATTCATACACAGATGGACACACATAGGAGGCAATGAGGGGTTCATTGTTTGCCCAGGGACACTTTGGCAGGTGACTGCTGGTGGATTCGAATCCCCAACTCTTGCATTGGAGGATGACTGCTCTAACCACTCAGCCACATCCGCCCAGGAGGGGTAAATTATTATTTTCTGGACTCCTTGTTCTTACATACATCGAAGCTAGCTCCTACAGTGGCTGTCTGATAGGGACCAGCGTTGTCTCGATGCTGGGCTAACTAGTTTCCTCCCTTTTGGTGTTGCATGAAGGATCTGCTTGTGTTTGTCAGCATTGAGGACACCATTAAAGGATTATTGTGGAGGATCCTCTCCATCGGGAGGATTATTGTGCTGCACTTTTCTTAGACCTGTCTAAAGCTTTTGACACAGTGGATCATAACATCTTGTGTCATAAGCTCTCAGAAATCGGTTTCTCTGATCACACCATTGGTTGGTTTTCTAATTATCTTTCCGATCGGAGGCAATGTGTTCAACATAACGGTACTTCTTCCAGTTATTTAACAGTTAAAAATGGTGTACCACAAGGCTCAGTCTTAGGACCAACCCTCTTTACAATCTACATAGGTAATGTAGGTCAGAGCATCCCTGATGCATCCTTACATTTCTATGCTGATGATACAGTTGTTTACTGTCAAGCTAAAACAGTTGCTAAGGCTTTCCAGCTTTTGCAATCCGCTTTTGACATCATTCAGTCAGATTTTTTCCATCTCAAACTTGTCCTAAATGCTGAAAAAACCAAAGGGATGTTTTTTTTTCAAATAGGAAGTCAGTCCCAGCAGATCTTCCTCTGATCTTATCCTCAAACGATCTCCCTATTGAGTTTGTTGATTCCTATAAATATTTGGTTATCCTGGTCGATTCGCATCTCTCTTTTAAACTCCACGTGGAAAACCTAGTAAAGAAACTGAAAGTTAAACTGGGTTTCTTTTTCAGAAATAGATCATGTCTAACTCTGAATGCTAGGAAATGCCTTGTATCTGTGACTTTCCTTCCCTCCATTGATTACGGTGACATTCTCTACATGAATGCTCCTACAAGCACCCTGCAGATGTTGGATGTTGTCTATCATGGTGCTCTAAGATTCATAACTGGCTGTGATTATCGTACCCACCACTGCACCCTGTATTCACTGGTTAACTGGACATCATTAACCTCACGCAGACTCTTCCACTGGTACATTTTCATCTTTAAATCACTTCTTGGTCTGCTGCCCTCATACATCTCCTCCTACATGTCTTTGCGTGAGTGCAGCTACAGTGTGCGCTCTCAGGACATGATTACCTGCAGTGTTCCGTCAGTGAGGACTGAACTTGGAAAAAGGGCCTTCTCCTACTCTGCTCCTGCTTCATGGAATATCTTACAAAAAGATCTGAAGCTCTCGGCCCTGACCTCTCTAAATGGTTTTAAGAATATGTTGGAATCCTGGCAAGAACCATTGCAGACATGTTCCTGGTTTCGATTTTCCACATCTACCTTATAATGTTTTGCTACTTTGTTTAAAAAAAAATCTGTATTTCTCTCTTATGTTTGTCTATTGTTGATTGTTTAAGGAAACTCTACTGTTGCTGTTGTCATCATTCTTTAGTTTGTAGACAGGTCCCTCTTGTAAATGAACCCTCAAGGCTAAATGAGATTAACCTGACTAAATAAAGGTTGAATGAATTAATCCCAACTAAATCCACAATTTATTGTGCAGAAATGCAACTTTAAACTTTCAGGAACCTCCACACTATTGCAGGTTGACTCATGTACCACCTTTACAATAAAACTGCATTCAGTTTCAGACAAAAATTTCAAAACTTTACTCAGCAGTTGAATTCATCTGTTTTACTCATTACCCATTTCAATTTGTTTTTGCATTTCAGTTTTTAATAATAGTTGAGTAACTTGCCCTTTTTTCCATGGCAGAAGACTTTTGGTCATAATTCCTTCATAAAACACTTTTGGCCAGAGTTCTCTGGACAGTAACTGGGTCTCATGGACCTGTCTCAGATGGTCTTGTTTTGCTGTTTGTGCAGTTCTTATTTCAAGGCTAAGCAGTATGGTTTTGCATTATTTTGTCACATTTGTTCTTTGGATATCATGTTATGTGTTCTGATCCCCATTTCATTTTATAGGCCCGTTCCCTTTTTTCATCTGTCAGATGTCTTACCACTCTGGTTTATTGCTCAAACTGTAGTTATTAGCTGTGATATTCTCTTACCCATCATGTAGCTCCTTCTTGTAAATCATTGTTCAGTTTTAACAGGTTTCACTTGTGAGTCCACGGTTCAGGTCTTTCCCCCATCCTTGTGACACGAGCAGTCCTCTTTAACCAAACACCATCATGGGTTTGAGACAATTTTATTCCCTTTTTATTTGTAAAGAATAGGAAATATCCTAAATATATTTTATGTATAGCATAGAGTCACACTACATACAGTTTTGCAATGCCTGCTTAATAAATGAAAGCTCAGTCGTTTCAGTTTGTGTTGTAGATAGTCCAAAAGAGGCAACACATTTATGACAGTTCTGAGCTAACCAATGTGTCAACGGTTCTTTGGTTTTCTAAATAAAATAAATAAAAACAGCACATGCTGAAACTTCAGTTTGCTTTGCAATCTGTGTTTTTTTGTTTTTTCCATGGTGTTTGACCTCTAAAATTAAACTACGCAACCTCTCATTGGCAGGCAAGTTTGAATGTTCTCAAACTGTTTTAATTTATTTCAGCTGCTTCCATTTAATTTGACCTTTTTCACTCTTTTGCATTTTCCCAACAAAAATTCATAACGACAGGCTGCAAGACCGTGGCAGCACGGAGGGACAGTTGGAAGAGCTGTCGCCTCTCAGCAAGAAGCTCGCCGGATCAAATCCCGACTGAGGACCTTTCTGGGTGGAGTTTGCATGTTCTCACCGTGCATGTGTGGGTTTCCCCCGGGTACTCCGGTTTCCTCCCACAGACCAGAAACATGCATGTTAGACTGATTGTTAACTCTGAATTGTTCCTAGGTGTGAGTGAGAGAGCAAATGGTTGTTTGTCTCTATGTGTCCCTGTGATGGACTGGAGACCTGTCTGGGGTGTCCCCATAGGCGTAATTTACACGGGGGTTGTGGGGGTTTTGACCCCCACAATAATTTGATCCGGTCATTTCAACCCCCCCAATAAAATGACATCATTTCGTCATTATCAACCCCCCCAATAAAATGACATCATTTCGTCATTATACATATCTTACATCAATAATTGATTTTCTTTATTCATTCAAATTTTTTAGTAAAATTGCTGCATGTTTTTAACAAACTCCCTGAGGACTGACCCCCTCCCCTGCAAATAATTTGGTATCACCCATCTCACCGGCTACAGGAAGTCACGTGAGTCACGGAGCTGCTCATGAAGTTGCCCAGAAGTTTCTACATGCATGTGTCCGAAAAAGGCCTCCTTTGGTCTGACTGACTCTGTCGCTGCCTGCCCCTTGCTATGGATGTAGCTGCTATTAGCTGTGAGGTTCGCTGTTTTTGTTTGCAAGATACCACTCATAAACCACACCGCGGATTTTTAAATCCAGCTGATTTCACATTTGGTTCAGCTCAGGAGCCCGTCTGCTGTAGTGAGGTAAGAAATATATTTTTTAAGCGTTTATTTAACTAAATTTAAAGAAACAAAGCTCCGGTTTGACCCGCCTGGCGCCTGCATAAAAATCAGCGAACTTTTTTTTTTTAATCCAGCTGATTTGAACATTTCGTCAAACTCAGGAGTATGTCTACTATCACCCATAAGTCAGCGAAGAAATACTGTATATTTTTAAGCGTTTATTTAGCTAAATTTAAAGAAAGAAAGCGTCCGGTTTGACCCGCCTGGCGCCTGCATAAAAATCAGCGAACTTTTTTTTTTAAATCCAGCCGATTTGAACATTTCGTTAAACTCAAGAACACGTCTTCTATAAAGTCAGCTTAGTAATATATTTTTTCTCGCAAAGAAATAATTGTTTTTACCGTGTTTCTTTGTGAAGTTCTTCGTACTAGCTGGGTCCTGTCGCCGCCATCTTGATCAGGACAAAGCTGACGCGTCGCGTGGAGATGACGCGTATACAGCAAGAGAAATTGAATATGATGTCCCATTAAGTAAAGCAGAAATAAAAATAATTGTTAAAGATAAAATAAATGATATGTGGCAGGAGAGGTGGGATTTAGAGGAAAGAGGAAGACATTTACATAACATACAGAAGGAGGTACTCCTAAGTGACGATAGTAGTTTAATGACTAGGAGAGAGGAAGTATGGATTAACAGGTTGAGGATTGGGCACACTACATTAAATAGTGGTCTAAAGATAATAGGAAAACATCCATCAGGTGACTGCTCTAATTGTGGGGTACTGGAAGGAGTGGAACATGTGTTGATTTATTGTAAGAAATATAATAAAGAGAGGAAGGCACTGGAAAGGGTAATGGGGAGTTCGGTGACAATGGTTACTTTATTGAAGAAAAATCAGTCACAGGTTATAACTAAAGCACTTGTTAAATATTTGAAAGTTACAAAATTAGCTGAAAGGATTTAATTTTATTTTTATTAATTAATTAATTTATTTATTTTTTGTTGAAAGTAGACTCTTGAATTACATCTCCGTCCGGTTGATGGCGGTAATACACTGAGTTTGTAAACTGCCAGTAAACACCATCGAAGAAGAAGAAGAAGAAGAGATGACGCGTATTAAACACTGAAGCGTATAGTGTACAATTTTTTCGTGTTTATTGTTAATCACAACCCCCCCAATGTTAGACCTAAAGTTACGCCCCTGGGTGTCCCCCACATCTTGCACAGTGACTGCTGGATATGGGCACCAGTAACCCAAAAAGAAAGAAGCAGGTAAAGATGATGGATGGATGGTACCAAAACCTCCAAGGATTGTAGTTGCCGAACTTTTGAATTGATAAAATTGTGTGAACAAAAAGAGCTTTTGAAGAGTACCTTAATGTTTGTGTTCACTACAAAAAACACACATTTCTTTATTTTAACTCATTTCTGGTGTTGAATTATGTAGAACTAAGGTATGAATGGATGCAAGCCATAAGATAGGAAGAAGGGAGTTGCACGACCGTTCCTATACGTTTCCTTTACAACGTTGTTGTTGCTGTGATTGGTCTAAAAAGGGAGTTGTTCTGAGTCCGTTTGCCTGGAACAGTTTTTCACCAACAACAAAAAGGAAAACATTACTCATGGTAGGATGAAGGACATCCTTCACAAATGAACATTGAGCTTCTGTCACATCTGAAATAGATTAGAACTTAAAGACAAACCCTCCATCGGGAAGCTCACAGTGTAGGGTTGTGAGGATTTTAATGTAATCATTAGTGATACAATAAATCATGTGCATTTCAAGATAAAATGTGTGTGTGTGTAAAGCATTCCATGGCCTGAAAGGACAGATAAAGGACATATGCCGGTAATCCCTCCTAGGCCTCTTCCCAGTGGGGCATGCCCGCCATCCTATTGGTCTCCGTTTTATAAACCTTTAAAGTTAAGGAGTTCCCAACCCTGGTCCTTGAGGAACACCATCCTGCTCATTTTAGTTATTTCTTTGCTCCGACACACCTGATTTTAATAAATGTGTGATTTATTATTATTTGAATTTGATTGTCCCATTAGTGAAATCTTTATACCAGAGCCATATAAAGAGAGAGTTGCGACACGCTTTGAACTCGCCGACAGGCGGTCACGTGGTTCATGCAGCTCTCAATTGTTCCAAACAGCTCGTCGCTGTCAGTCAGTTTGAGCAGCTACTGGCGCAACATGACACAAAAAAAACGACTTTTCTTACTTTGTCCGGCATCTTTCAGTAATTATTGAGCCGTAACAAACTGATTACTTAACTGATTACTGATTATTTCACTGACTATGCGTTTTATTAAAGAATTTTTAGACGTGGCAGATGCATTTATCATTACAGTGAAACGAGACTGTAAACACATTTGTTAGAAAAAAATGTCTATGCAATACAATGATCAATACTGTATAGCCATGTCAACAGTGTTTTATAAAAACAAACAAACAAAAAACAGAGTAACACCTATTATGAAGCTATTTCTGATGTTCTCTGCATGAGAATGCTCCACCGTCCACCATTTGATCTGCTCCAGTTTACCTTAGATCATCTGGGATGAAGTCTTCATTTCTGCACATTAGATAATTGTTCTATTTGTTTTTTTAATTTTTTTAATTAGCAACTCAGTACCTGGATAACAGAGTTGATTGTGCTATAGCCTGACTACTACTGTAAATTGTAATTCACTGATTAAAATGTTAATTTAAATGAAACAGTTTCTAGTTAAAATCATCACAGGTGACAAAATAAGTGTTACTTGTGCAAAAATAAATTACCAAACAATTTTATATAAAATATGTAAAATGTAAAACAAGCTTTACTAAAGTACTTTACTACTATTTACAGCAGGAGCACCATCACCATCATCACAACAAGACAAACTGAGTGATGTAAATTTAATCTGCACAAACATTTTCAACCAGAGCTCGAAATGTTTAACTGTCAAAGAAATGTGCAAGAAAATAAACTAATATCACTCTACAGGCACATTTTGAGAGAGGGCACTTCACAAAGACACAGTCAGGTCGTGTGAGACTGAAGGAGGTTCCAACCGTTTGTGTTCATCACCCAGAACCAAATGAGAAGTCCAGCAGAACTTCCACTGACCAGTGATCACACATATTGTTCTAAAGTTCCTGTTTTTAATTTTCTACATTCACCTTATAATCTTGCTGTTTTTGCCATCTTATTTTAATTTGTTTTAAAAAAATCTGTATGTCTCTTTTATAACTGTCTATCGTTGTCACTGTTGTCATCATTCTTTGTTAAAATCAGCTCTCTCTTATAAATAAGTCTTCAAGGCTCAATGGGATTAACCTGTATAAATAAAGGTTGAATGAATAAAGTAAACTTTGGTACGAAAGGTGTTAAATAATACACGTCATATTTTTATTGAACAATAATCTTAATGCTAACAGTGCCATTGTAATTTCAGAGATTGAGGAGAAATAGAAGTGAGGTGAGTGAGATGAGGGAAAGATGAAAATGTATCCTCAGACGACAGGGATGATGATCCAGGATCGACAGGACCAGGAGGATGTATCAACAGGCGATGCAATCAGGGAACAGAGATGAAAAACCTGAGGGAACAATTAGAACACAAAAAAATTACAAAAGCAGGATAGAAGAACTTCAGACATGAAAATTAACACAGTCCTGTGAAGAAAAATGTTAATGGAAAAAAAATACTGACATATTCTTTTTTTTACTTTAAATATCAGATGAAGGCAATTGGCATGAAGAATAACTTCCCAGTTCCATCTGATAGTTTAATCATTTAAAAAAAAATTGTTACTGTTCTACAATTTATTGATGCCATCTCATCTCAACTTGACCCATAACTAATAATATAAAACTATAATGTAAATTAACAGTCCTGCAGTAAATACCAACTTTGTGAAGGTTATGCTGTTAAAGTAATTTTATTCAAAGATCTTGATTCAACAATTATTGTTTTGGAATGCAGTTCACTGATGTCATCCTCCTGTGGTTTACCAGCAAAACATAAAAAATTACTCATCTCCACGATCACATGTTTGATAATTTCACAATTTATGCTGCAGTCTTTGACAAAGGATCTTTAACTTTTAATTAACCACGTCAATCTCTCAGCAAAAAAAGGCTATATTTTCTAGTTGAGAGTTCAGTAACTGGAATTAACATAAAAATTATAAAAAAAGAAAAATAAACTTTCAAAATTGAAGCTGTACTGAATATTTTAAAACGCTGAATTAGACAGAAATAGATCGGTTTAAACCAGTCATGATTGCAGAGCTAGCTGCAGTTAAAACACAACTATAGCAATTTAACATGTTTAATTAACAAAAACTGGCGACATAAAGTATTAATGTTGATAAAATGGTACAGAACAGTCAGCTAACGCTTCACAAGGGCAAACGGAAATTGTATTTTCATCAACTTACCGGAGAAAACACGTCTGAAACATCAACAATGAACTACGTTCGATGCTAGCAGCGCTGCTGTTTGAAACACTTCGGGAACAAATCGCCCCCTCCATGACCCACGTGACTTCCGCATTCCATTCTTACAATGGGAGTCTATGGGAGTGTCGGAACTCTCTCTCTATATGGCTCTGCTTTATACACCCATCCTAACTGTAAACATTATTAGATACACAGTGTGACATAATATAATCCAATAAATCTGTATGGTTTATAAAACCTTATGTGCATTAGAAGCCCCCTCCTCCGGACACTGCTCATTTTGTGCCACGTGTGCATATAACCGGGCAGCATCGGGGCCCGGGGCAGCTTACGAGCCTGAGTAACAGCTCATTTAGAAAATGAGACGGGGATAGAGCCACAGCTTCAGCACATTTCATGAACTTAGTCAAGTTTGCAAATGTCAGTCAAAGAGATATCCGGAGCAGTTTCTGTCCACCCAAGTCATATCTCTAAGTGAAGAGCCCCGCTTATAGGAATGGGCACACGCTCCCCTCCCCCCTCGTTCATCTTTGTGACCCAAGATCCCTGGGCTGTAATGAGAGGAGCCACACATCCCTGGCAATTTTTCACAATGATTCAGACGTCAATCATCTGCCAGCTCTGTGAAAATAAACTAAACCCACTCTCGTCCTCTGAGGCTTCACTGGCAGTGGACAAACACCGTGCATACGGGGAAAAACAGGACGCTTCGTAACATTTCTCTATAATCTTTATGAAGTTAAAGGGATAGCTCAGAAGTTTTAAAGTGGGGCACTGTAGAAAGATTAGAAAAATATATATTTTGTCAAACTGAGATCATTTAGAGAAATTTATTCTTACTGCA
The DNA here is from genome assembly GCA_038048925.1 of Garcialebias charrua. Lineage (NCBI taxonomy): Eukaryota > Metazoa > Chordata > Actinopteri > Cyprinodontiformes > Rivulidae > Garcialebias > Garcialebias charrua. Next base: position 53,547 of record JBBPBX010003021.1, on the reverse strand, counting down.
CTGAAGAGCTAACGGCTAATCTGAGTGGAGCCAAGACTAAAATGGGACTGATGTTGTCTTAAAACAACTCTAGTCTCAAAAGATTCATAGCAGTTCATGTAAACGTGGTTTCATTAACCTTTGGATCAGTTGTTGTGAATTACAATGTTTTTTAGGCTTTGTATTACCAAATTTCTGCTTGATGTGGTTTAGCTAACTGCACTAGAAATGTTACAGCTAATTTCTGTACAGTAGTCCCTCGCTACTTCGCGGTTCAACTTTCGCGGACTTGCTCATTTGCAGTCTTTCAACAATTAACTTTAATGTTACTCGCGTGATTGGAACGTTATGGGATAAAAAAGTTAACAAAAAATACTTCAGACAGGCGCCGCCGTTCTGTAGTTTTCTTTCAATAAGCTACAGTCAAAAGAACTACATTACCCAGAAGTCAACAGTGCTTCCAGCCGCTGTTTTCTGCCAAATGGAGGGATTGTTTTGCAACGCAAATCTACGCTAGAAGCTCACAAAACTGGCAGGAAAGTCGTAAATAATCCTGAAGCTTCTTGAAACTCATCTACACGCACATCAACCAGGACGGGGTGTTGGGCTTTGTTGCTGCAGGGTCGGTCTGCAGAACAGGAACTGAGCTGCTGAGTAAACATTTGCAGTACTGTACAGTACATATACATATGTTGTTAAAATTATTAGGTTTAATTGTTTAGAACATTGCAAGAGTGTGGGACGGGCTTAAGCCTTAAAATACATATACAGTAAATAGTGAATTAAATACTACTACTGTCACTTCGCAATTTTTCACCTATTGCGAGGCCGTGTGAAACGTAACCCTCGGGACTACTGTACTTCCAAATAAGGATGTAGTTATTGTCATTAAATGCGTAATGTAACTTGACTGTAAGGTAAAAATGTTTTATAAAATGGTGTTTGTTTGAATCTCTACGGAACTTTTGAGATATGAGATGTTTTAAGATGGCCTCAATGCAATTTGGCATTGTCCGTCTTCAAACGATCCGTTAGCTCAAGTGTCTGGTCAGAATTAAACTATTAGTATCCTACTTTTTTTTTTCATGTATGTGTGTGTGAGTACCTACCACCTGCATCCACTTTCAAAATAAGCTAACAAACAGGAAAAAAAACTCTATATATCCATGTGTTCAATGAAAATCATGTCCAGCAGTGAGCTTGGCTTTAGTCTCAACACAGACAGCCCTGTCATTCCCCGATCTGTTACGGAAGCACAATCTGTAATGGCAGCTCATTTGCACACGCACTAAAACTAATACTTCCGGGTTGCACCGATCACCGTGGAATATGCAAGATTACTGGAAATATCCTGTTAGCTGATTTAATACAACACAAAGTACAATCTTCATGTTTCTAATTTGCACCACTCGTATTTCCGTTAAAATCATTGAGATATTTAAGTCATTGGTTAAAATGATATGTGACGCATATTTAGGGTGAATAAAAAATATAAGGATATGTAGCACAGCTTCACCACAGAGCAGCACACTTTCACCATGGAAATAATTCATTCTGCATCTTGCGGGATTAATATAATGATTTTAACGGAAATACGAGTGGCGTAAATTAGAAACATGCGAATTGTACTTTTCTAAGTAAATTAAGACAGTTCTTATTCATAAACAGAATTATAACATTGTCTCGGAAAAGTTATCAATTCATAGAAAGATATGTTTTAATCAATATTAATAAATATGGTATGTTTCATAAATATATTTTATTAATTTGTGTTGTATTAAATCAGCTTACAGGCTATTCCAGTACATTTGCCTTAATCTTGCATATTCAACGGTGACCTGGAAGTATTACTTTTCAGCGCATGCGCAAATGAGCTGACACTATGGATCGGCTTCCGTAACAGATTAGGGAATGACAAGCCCCCTCCTCCTAATCCATTAGACTAGTGAAAATGAAGGAATACAAAAATCACAGACTCCCAGGATTAGCAACAGCAGCACAGGTCTCTACACCTGAAGCCTTTGCTTCATTAGAGGAGCTGCAGGACTTGAGATGATTCAGCATTTCTTCATCGCAAGTCCCAACCATTCATTTTTTAAACTAAAACCTGAAACAAGCAACGGTCCTAAATCATTAAATGTCAGCTGAGATTACTCATTTAATATTTGACAATCGCTTTTGTACAAAATGCCAATCTTTCAGATCTGTGGGAACATTTCTTTAAAAAAATAAAATAAAACAACACTGTAAAGAATCCATTAGTTACACCAGCAATGATATTGAAATATTTATTACAGCTTATGAAATCACTGCGTCTATTGTTGCAGACCAGAGCATACAGAGCACATCCACAATTGCGGGGCCAAAAATTGACTCACCACTAAAATGGACAGAGGACTAACGAGAGGTATTACCTGAAAACTAAAATAAAACTACGAAAAATAAGAAATGGTGATTAATCTGTTATTTTTGAGATGAAACCGACAACACACCAGATTTGTTGTCACAACTATGTGATTAAACCTTAATCAGGAATTTAGTTGTTGGCAAACAACTTTCACTGTAACAACAAAATTCTGCTGTTAGGTCCTTCACCTGTAAACCTGACGCAAGAAATGAAAAAACACACGAGTCATAAATCATAGCCAATAATATTAAATGAATCTTCGCCACCAAATTTACGACTGTCTTTTGTTACAGTTCTGTTCATTTGACAAATAAATAAATATTTTCTCCTCAAGAGAAAAAAAAAACCACTTCTAGTTTTTCTCACTCCAAAGACTCTTTCTTTAATTAGAAAAACAACTTATTTTAATATTATTATGTTTGTGTACAAGTGCCTGGTGCACATCAAGGTCCAATTTGTCCTGTTTTTGAGAAGCACAAATATTTTCTGAATGTCGACACATTTTCTTTTCCACAATTCGATCTCCTTTGTGTTCCTGCTATCTACACAGAAAAAAACTAATAAAGCAAAAGAGAAAAAAAAATGGTAAGTGAATGTTTTATAGATATGCTTGTACGATCAGCGTGTCTAGTTCATATTGCGATCTTTTCTCTTATTTTTTTTTTCTTTTTGAGAAAAGTGATACAACAAAAACCAGATTGTGTAGCAAAAAATCCAGAGGCCGGCACAACATAACAAATGTGTTCTTAATCACTACGTTAACAGAGACGAAAAGGTTTGATCTGAACAAAAAAAATAAAAATAAAACCAGAAGCATAGGTGCAATGCTAGTCATCTGTACAGTTACATAGAAATATGTCATAATTCTCTCATTAGTCTTTTTTCTCCCTCTTAACAAAAGTTGTTACAGTAAATAAAATGGGGGGAAACAGCGATACCTGCATACAATCCTTCAAGACAATTGTCCAAAATGTGTGTTTGATTCATTTTCTTTGTCATTTTAAATTTTCTTTGCTGATTTTTTATTTTTGTTTTGAAGGAACACGTCAGCAAAAAAAAAAAGTGCTGCAACTCACCAAAGAGGAAGAAAATATCTCAAAAAGTCCATATTGATACAGAAGTATAATAAAATAGTCCTTTTCTGTTTGTTTTAAATTTCACCATTCATTCTAGTCGAGTCTATACTGTAGGACCATCCAGTTCCTATGGTCCTAAAAATCTGTCTCTCTTCACAATGAGACAAAAAACCCAACCACAAAGGTTTTTTTAAAAAGGTGTGGGAGGGAGGCTGTGGGACACAACACCAACATCGTGGAATGTCTAACCAAATATAGTCACATTAGCCCCGTTTTATTGGATGTACTGATCCAGTTTGTGGCCGAAAACAGCCTCGGTCTTCATGACACATTAAAAACAAAGGCTACCACTGCCGACGAAGGATGGAGCAAGGTTACGCGGACTAGAGGAACAGTTGGGTTGGGAAGGGGGGTGTCAGGTCAGGTCTATAGGCTGGTGACCAAGTGTGAGGGATCCTGGTGGACCTCTTCTGAAGTTAAATCCTCTCTGTTGAGGGGTGCAATGAAGCCGTCGCTGCTGCCCCGCCCCATCTGGTAGTAGGAGTGCAGCTGATGAAGGTGGTTCCGTGAGCCCAGGTTGGGCATACTCTTGTAGTAAATGTCGTCCGAGCTGGCCTCCGGGCTCTTGCTGTCGCCAACCTCCTTGGAGCTGTCGGCAGATTGCGCGGACACGTCGGGCAGACCGGGCAACATGGGCATGCTGTTGTAGAGGGAGTCTCTCTGGTGGCTGTGGCTCGGCGAAGAGCCCTCATCCTCAGTGGGCTCGTTGTTCAGTAAGGGAAAGAAACTCTCGCTGTTCTCCTGGGGGATCCTCCGTTGAGACGACGAGGAGGTAGAGCCTGAGGAGAAGGGATGGTGGGTCAGTGGAAGTGGCGGCGGCATGGACTGGTGGAGGTGGTTGTGGAGGTTGTCCATCGCCTGCAGGGATGGTAGCGGCCTTTGCGGCAACAGTGGTGCGTTGGACTCCTCGCGTATCAGCTCGAGACCCAAACCTTCATCGTGATGTGGACCAAAGGCAGAGTGGTCATCAAGGTTCAGCGCAACATTCATCCCTATCCCCACTCCTAAGCCCATCCCGTAGCAGTTATCCTTGCCGCCGTTACTGACGTTGTTGACGAGCTTGTTCATGAGGTTGCGGTTCTGCTCATTGCAGCGCTCGTGGGAGTTGTTGAGGTAAGAGGGGATGTAGTTGGAGGTGAGCTCTTTGAGGATTTTCTTTTCCAGTGTGGTCTCCTTGTGGTTGTAGCCCCGATCGATGATCTGGACACAGTCACTCATATAGTCAGCGCTGGCAATGCTGTAGCTGTTCCCAAGGTTACCATTCAGTGGTAGAGTATCCATGGCACTTGTATCCCGGGCATTGTTCAGGATTCCCTCTGAAATGAGAAACATGGGAGCGTGTTGAGTAGGAAGCGTTGTTTGCAAAAATGTAACCAATTAAAACGAGTGAGATGTCATTTCCACAGATACACAAGATTACACCAAGAACACAATACAGTATTACTTTCTTTTAAAAAAAGTTATTGAGGGTTTGTAGGATAAATGTTGAATTATTTGGACTTAATATAGAACATTTAAAGTGGGGTGTTATAGAAATACAGTATTAGGAACATTTAATATAATGCTTGTTGTAGATAGCTCTTTGAACCTTATAGTTTCAACCTTAATTTGAAGAAAAAAAAAGAGTTTACCTTTCAACAAACAAATTAAATTTAGAAACTTTGTAGCTATTTTAAAAACCTTTACACCAATGTCCATTCCACATAAAAAGTTACGTGGAAGCACAAAGAAATTGGTAGATTTTTTTTTTTTTTACATTAAAGTTTTATTTATTTTTTCATTATGACCGCACTAATCCACTTTGCTCTTGGCTATGCTCAGACTAGCCATTTAATCCGGTATTAACCTAGTGTTTCTCCAAGATTATTTGCATTGGTATGACGCTCAATTTGTCGACGGGTGTTGAGACGGAGACAAGTCTGTGTTGTGCACTGTTTGTACTGAATTTTTCTAGCGGGGTTGGGGGAACGGCTGAGCATAAGGAAACGGAGCGCTATCTCTGTAGCTTTTTAGCAAGTGCGTCTGTATTGCGCATGGCTAGCTTAGTGCTACGTCAGTGGCAGCAGTTGTCGACGGGTGGTGGTGGTGGGGTTTGACAGTTCAGTTTGGTGGGCAGGATTGACAGGGTGGGGCACCCTGCTTGTATCATGGTAAGGGAAACACTGTAACTCTTGGTTAGGGTTAAAGTTCAGATTAGCTGTGAGTTTGTCGTCAGAATTAAAAAATAATAATCTACAAAGGCTGTTTAAAGAGCTATCAAAAACATGTAAAATATTAATTGTTCATAACCTAAAATAACCCAACTACAAACAATTCAAACTTGTTTTTTATTAGCCTATACTTACCTTTAATTAAAAATGAAACTCAACTTTTACCTCTAAGATGAATACTTCAAGGCGAAGGTGACACTGATTTGTGCGACACAAAAACAACTTCCACGGCACAAAAGCACAAAGCTTACGCAAGCAAACACACAGAAAATAAAATCAAATCCATGCAATTCCCACTTCAAATGTGCCCCAACCACATTGTCCCACTTGAGCATCGTACACTTCAGCCACGTGAACACAACTAGCCGTGTCTTCCATATTAAATCAGCTCAAACCTCTCAGAATCAAATCACACTGACAGAAGAGACGTTCTGTTCTCCCGGTTGCACTAACTTGTAGCTTTCACATGTCATCATGTTAACCATGCTATCAACATCAAAGCAGTAAAAAAAAAAGAATAATCTGATTCAAACTACCTCCGACAAGGCCATCCAGCTTGTTAAAAGTGTCAAGCTTTCAATCTGGCCTCTTGAAAACTTGACAAGAAACATGTCTGACCTTTTTGAAAAGTGGAAAGTCTGGATCAAAGTGAATTGGAATAGTAATAATAAATTGTATTTGAGGAAAAACTGACACTCTGAGAGGGTTACAAATCAATTTATATTTATGTGACTTTAAAATATTGAGGTCAACTTAAGTGTATAATGTAGCATGAGATGAAGGCTCTTGACTTGAAGTGCCATCAAATGACAAACTTATTTTTTAATCCCATCTATGATAAGAATAAGAAGTCAAATAAATTGTGAATGTACTTTTAACTGGCATTGTAATGGTTTGGGGCCAAATTGGACTATGATGTTTTTCTTATCCCTTTGTCGGCATCGAGTGAAGAGAAAGTAAAGCCAAAGTGAATTACATTTGATAAGCAATGTTTAGTTTGACTCCCATACTTGTCTCTCTGTAGGGCTCTTTATGGGACAGCATGAGGAAAAGGAAAGAAGAAAAACAACAATCAGCACAACAATGACAGGTTCAAAGAGAAAAGTGCACATTTAACACGCTGATGACGCATCCCGAAAGTGTTTCCGGACTGCGCCTGTTGCACCTGAAAAGAAATTTGGAGCGCCCGCAGTGAAGAACCTCGACAAATACATAAAAGGTGTTTTGTCTGCAACATGTTGCAGGATCCTTGGAGTAAAACATGGCAGAGGTCCTTGAGCGTCAAACGAGTCAATAAATCTTTTGAAGCATTAGCATTTTCATTCGTCCAGATATTTCTTTTCCATCTGTGGCGATGTTAGTGAATTATAGCCCCCCCATCACAAGCTCCAGTGCAAGTGCTTGTGTTGCATACATAAATTATCCACTGATCAAAGCTCGCTGTGAGTTTTTATTTCAGTTTTACACGACTCTCCCCAGTTTCACAGGCTTACAAACTTATAGCAATCTCTATACTGACTGCTGAGAGCTGGAATAAAATAATAACGGCTCTGCAGAGTTGGAAAAGGAAGCGTCGAAGAAAAAATTGGGCAACTTGCAGTGTATGGATGGTTCCTAAAATGTTGTAATGTTTGAGACTCTTCAAATTATGCAAAATCCAAATCAGAGCTCCCATTGCTATCAAACTTTTTAGTGAAATTTTTCACGGGAATAAATGTTTGGGGATTTCAGTGAACAATCGGAACGTTTTTAATCCAGTTTGGAATATTTATACAATATACAACTTCACTGAGATTTAAAACAAGAATTGGAATTCAAACCTGAGAACACTGTAGCTACTGTCAAGCACAGAAGGGGTGGTGTAATGCTGTGGGGCTGCTGCGCTGCCAATGGCTCTGATGCACAAAGTGGACGGACTAATGAAGGACTAACAATTACAGTATTTTATAAATAAGCATTCACACTATTGTGATCCTGTTTTGGGCGCAGTTGTGCTCTTGTCACTTCTTTCTGGTAACTTAAGCCTCTTTCTGCTTCTTTAGCTGCTATTCAGTGTTTTTTTTTTCCAGCTTTTTTCAAAAATCTTTCACTTTTTGTGCCCATTTCTGCTTCTTTCAGCCTAATTGGGCACTGTGCTGCTCTCTCCACTTCCGTTTGGTAATTTGTTTCTTTAGCTGCTCTTCAGCTGGGTTTTTTTTACATTAACATTTCTGCTTTTTCTGATATTTTCCCCTTTTTTGTTGCTAATTTCTGCTTCTTTCAGCATAAATGGGCAAACGTTTGTTCTTTCTGCTTTCTTCTGCCACTTTAAGCTTGTTCTAACTTTTCAACTACTTTTTCAGCAACTTTTTAGCTAATTTCAACTGTTTTCAGATAAACTCAAGTGTTTTGTGGTGATTTCTGCCACTTTCAGCTTAATTAACTTCTTTCTGATCCTTTCAGATACTTTTCAGCCATTGTTTGCTAATTTCAGCTTTTTTAAGCTAAATTCTACTATTTTTCTGCAAATTCTTCAGCAATAAGGATTCATAGTGCATTTTCGCAGGAAATCAACTTTCTCTATAGTTTGCACTTTAAATCAACGATTATTTGGACACAGCTGATTGTTCCATCAGGACATTGATCACAAAAACACATCAAGTGTGCCTCGTTTACACAGCCGAGGGTATAACAGGCTAACATTAAGCTTCTGGAGGGGCCTTTTCAAAGCCGTAAACTCCCAGTCCTCAATTAGCCATCTTCAACTTGTCCAAAATCCTGCAGTACAACTCAACTTATAGTTCCAAACATGAGCACATCGCCCATTTTAATCTGGATCCACTGGCTTACAGTTCTTTTTACAATTGATTTAAAGCTTTTTGTTGTTGTTTTTAACGCTCCTACTGGCTTTACCCCACTGTATATAGCTAAATTTATACTACATGTCGCAAAGTCTAAATACAGACATGGGGAAATTGTGGAACCAACGTCTTCAGGACTTACACTCTATCATTGCTCTGGGCTTTTTAAAATCTAATGTAATACCTAGTTGCACTCTGGCAGTTTTGTGTCATTCGTAACGTTTTAATGTACTGTGAAGCACTTTTATCACATTTTGGTGGTTGTCAAGGCCCTAAAAATAAATGTTGATGGATTTCTTAGAATCTTCATGGCTATAAAAAAATATGTGATCAAGGTGCAACATTTAAAGGGACATTTATGAAATATTATGGGGTTAGTGGTGAGGGTGTACACGTTGAAACTGTACATTTAATTTTAGCCTTGTGTTGAATAGAAAAATAAAACTTTGTATAATTTAAACTGCATTTTGTATAATAACCATTCCACCTCAAAGAAGATTTTTCAAATAAATAATAATACAATTTATTAATAATCAATGTTAATTTTGTTGATTTCTGGTATATTTAGAACATAATAAAGGCCAGCCCATGTCCTTTTTGTGTTTATGTTTACGACAAGATTCCTAGTTGTGAAACGGAAACACAAAGACAGCAGACGTGGAACACAAGCTTCACTGACGACATTAGAGCACATTTAAAATAAATGACTGGTGATGTATCTGGCTCTCTGCGGGGCATCCCATCTCCATTTCAAAGGATTTCCTCATTTTTACAGTTTGTCTTGGCCAAACAAGAAGAGCGAATAAGACTTATGTAACCAAATGACATAGTTAAAGCAGAAGCCAAGATACACCAACAATAAATAAATAAAAAAACAAACAGCAAAACAAATCTGTATTTCTGTGATTTAACTTTCTACAAAAAAATGCATTTAGAGCAGCGTTTTGTTGTGGTATCTTTAATATACATTTACTTATTTGGGATCAAATACTCAAAGGAATGGTGCAAACGGTTTTTTTTTTTTTTTTGCTCAAGTTACAAAGCGTGCCAATTTAAAGATTTTCCAAGACCCGGAACAAATAAAATGACATAACAAAACACTGCTCTGGTCGTAATGTTAAGGAATGAAAAGAAGCCTGCACACCTTGAGTGTTGTACATGCCCAGAGGGTTGTTATAAACTGCAGATTCCCCAAGCAATGTATTATAAGGATTGTTAGTGCCATGAGGACGAAGGAGTGCACTGGGTATAAGATGGTTAGCCATGGCCCCTGGAGCAGCCACAGTGAGACAGAAAGACACAGAAAGAAATAGACAAATTGAGATAAATACATAGATACATAGAGAAAACACACATATCTGCAGGGCAGATGCAATTGAGCAATGACAGCCATTAACATCCAAAAGATCATTAATGTGGAAGAGCTCCATTAAAGCAGCAGCTGAGTTGACGTGGCTAATGGGGCCGATGAAGTGTGTTAACTATACCGCTAATGCTAACAACCAAGTTGAAATTTGTGCTACACGTTGTGTCAGCAAACACGTGTTAACATAAAATAAAAACTACAAAGGAAAAAAAGAACAAATAAAACCAACTTATACATGCAGTAGTATGTCTTGACAAAGCGAGGGCTGGTGTCCAGTTTTATATGCCATAGTTTAAAAAAGTTATGATTTTAAAAACACATTTTTCTTCATTATTTCAGTTTCATTTGAGTGGCTCCTCAAAGACAATGTATGTTTTGTTTTTTGTTTTTCTTTGAAAGAATAATGAGCAAACCCCGTGGAATTTTCTGCAATAAAAAGAAAAGGCAGTTTTCCGGTAGCTTTGCTGCCAGATGAAACAAAGAAGAAGAAATTACAGGAATTACCGTGCCTACCGGTAAAATAAACAGCGTACTGCAGACTTGCTACCCAGCCTTCTAACTTACTAACATTAACTTGACAGGCTCCCAAAATTATTTTATTTAAAAAAAAAGAGCAACTGAAAATAAAGTCATTGTAGACAGTATTCTACATAATAGGTAAATAAATGAAATAATTTTCATTATAACTACCGGTAGTGATATTTCTGTATTTTTTGTTTATGTCTAATAAGCAGTCTGCTGCTGTCACACTTTTGCAGCAGATAATTCGACTAATTTGCCACATCCATTTGTCGGCTCTTTGATTTTCTTTAATCAGACAAAACAGCAAAGAGAACATAGTATTTTGAGCAATAACTTAATAAACATAACCAATATATGTAAATTACCAGGCATTAATTTGACATTTATTTAAAAGCGGCTTATTGCAGGCAGACTACCGAATCCGACAATCCAGCTAATGAACTACAGGTAGTCCCCGACTTACGAGCGCTCTGACCTACGAGGTTCCGGACTTGCGAGCTGGCGAATTTTTGGAAAAAACGCAAAAAATACCGAGTTTTTCTGTGTTTTTTCACCACAGTTCGTTAGCTAAACATGTGGACACACGTTTCCGATCATTTTTATGCACTCGTAAGCAGTTTTTCGATGAAAAACGAGTGTTTGTAGTCGCGCTAGCAAAACCGTTCCAACTTACGAGCGAAATTCCGGACTTACGAGACACGTGGCGGTCGTTCCGAATTACGAGATTTCCATGTTACGAGCAACTCGTTGTAACGGAACTCGCTCGTAAGTCGGGGACTACCTGTAGCTAACATCAGCTTCTCAAGCTTTAATGTTTCTTTGTAAAGCAAGTAATTGCAGAAAATACCTAATTCTTTGAGCAACAAGTAAATAATATTAATATACTTAAATGTGCTGGTAGTATTCATAAATTGTTTGAACGTTGAATAAACAGCTTACGGAAAGCACATAAACGCGACAGATAGCCTACGCTGGCTAATTAGCTAGCTAACATATGTTTGTCAGGCTCCAGTCTTACGTAAAAAACAAATAACTGCAAATAAGAGTTTTTTCTTCTTCTTTCGGCTGCTCCTTTCTTCAGGGGTTGCCAAAGCCACAAACGAAGTCGCACAAAGACTTGGCGATTGTTTTTACACCGGATGCCCTTCCTGACGCAACCGCAAACCACCGAGTTACCTTGATATATTGTATATTGAGATACTTTGAGCAAAACAGAATCACACAACTATTATATATTTTAATTTAAAAGGTATTATTTCTCTATTGTAGTTTAGGTCTAAAAAACAACATACTGTACTGCAGCATCTACCAAAGCAAGAAACCCAGCCAATTTGCTAGCTAACATCTGTCTGTAAGGCTCCTCATATCTTTTTGTAAAAACAAACAAACAAAAAAACAGAGCTGATACAACATGATTTTTTTAGCAATAAATCATTGTTATAAATAATATATTTAAATGTAGCAAGTATTATTGTATGTATTTTAGTTTAGCGCTGTCTCTTAGGGGAGTGGTGGCGCTTAGTGAAGGTGAGCCTGTAATCGAGTCGGTTCGACTCCCTGGATCCCGACCCTCATTTGCCCCGTTGTGGGCTCTTGAGCAAGGTCCTTAATCCCCCATCATCTGCTCCCCCGGGTGCCCTAGCTGGCAGCTCTCTGCTCCACACAGGGCTGTGGTAGCGCTGTGGTCTGCGTCAGGAAGGGCATCCAGCAAAAATCAATTGCCAAGTCTTCATTTGAGTTAGTTTGTGGTGGTGACCTCCTGAAGAAGGGAGCAGCTGAAAGAAGTTTAGGACTAATAAACAACCTACAGCTGGTCCTAGCCTCACTAATTAACTACCTTATTTTCCAGACTAGAAGTCGCTCTTTTTTCATGGTTTGGCAAGTCCTGCGAGGCTGCGAAATATACGTTTTTTCCCCTATTCATGATGCAATTTTTGACTGACGCGTTAAATGTTCATTCATACTGACATGAACCAATGAGTAAACATTACTAATTGCAGCCATGAGAGGGTCCTCTAGGCTTTTGACAACTATATGTTGTTCCTCTTTTGCTAGCCCAGACTCCCATCTTTCTCTGGAATTGGCAGAGTTGTTCAGAAGCGACACAGAGGATGGTAACTTGCTTATTGAACTCATTGGCTTGTTATGGTAATTAAGTATGTTCAGGATCCCAGGTATGTTCTGTGTGTGCGCGCCATGCGTGAACATACAAAGTATAACCATTGGGAGCGTGAGGCCACGTGGGCAGGCACGCAATCTGTATGTCTCTGCTGTGACAGACACGGACTCAGAAAAGGAAGGGAGGGGGTGGTGGGAAGTGTCTGTCTTTCCCCATCGCTATAGTGCAGCGTCAGGGAGACCGGGCAAGAGTGGCTTGTTTATTTAAAATATTAAAGCATGACCTGAACCAAGCCTTTAGTCCCTCAGCGACCACTGAGCGGGTCAGGCCATCGAAAAATGTCCCGGTGCTCGGGCCGAGCTGTTGTAGGGACAGGGCAGCCGACTCTGGACCCGAAAATCCTGGGTTCTATCCCCAGTCATTGCACTTATGGTGGTCTCTCTCTGAGCAGGACACTCCATCTTCAGTTGCTCCCCGGGTGCTTCCAAAGGCCGTCCACTGCTCCACCTGGTGGTGGACGGGTTAAATGCAGAGAGCCAATTTCTCTATTGTACGGGAACATACAATGATGACAATACAAACACATTATGCCAAGATGGTGTAGTGGCAGGGCTTTTGACTTGGGACCCGAAGGATGCGGGTTCGCGTCCCGGCCACTACACACCTTGGGGTGTCTATGAGTGCACACCTAATTCTCCAGCTCCCCGAGCGCTTTCTGGCTGCTCACTGCACCACCTGGTGGTGGTTGGGTTAAATGCAGAGACGAATTTTGTCGGTGTATGGGAAACATACACAGATGACAGACAAACACATTATTATTATTATTATTATTATTATTATTATTATTAAATGTCTGTTCTTGCACATTGTGAAATCCAGTTCTAAATAAATGTGACTTGTACTCAGAAGTGACTTATATGTTTTTCCCTCTTCATGAGTCATTTTTTGACTGATGCGACTTATACGGAGCGACGTCTAATCCGGAAAATACGGTAGCTACCATCAGCTTTTTACAAAGTAAAATGACAGAAGTATTGATTCTGAACAGTAATAATAATAATAATAATTTGTCACATTTGTCATCTGTGTATGTTCCCATACTTGACAGACGAAATTGGTCTTCTGCATTTAACCCAACCACCACCAGGTGGTACTTTTTCTTTAGTATTTACTTTAAATTTAGCTGGTATTAACTATGTATTGTTTAGTTTTTGCAACATTGTGTACAAAAGTACAAAAAAAAAACAATACAATGTCGTTTAAAAACAACCTGCTGATGCGAGTGTGTTTTAGCTGAAAGTTTTAATTTTGAAACAAGAATGGCTGTCAACACACTTGTCTGTTTTCTCTTACATTCTTTTTTTGGTCTGTTTTCTCTTACATTCTTTTTTCCCCCATAAAAATCTGAATAAAGACAATACAGGTGGTCCCCAACTTACGAGCGAGTTCCGTTACTACGACTATCTCGTAAGACGAAAATTCGTATGTAGGAACACATGTCGCTCGTAAGTCCGGATTTTCTGTCTAAAGTCGGAAAATTTATGCTAGCGCTACTACGAACACTCGTTTTTCAACACAAACGTACATACTAGTTCATAAACATGCTCAGAAACTTGTTTACAAACGGTTAGCTAACACACTTTCATCTAAAAACACATACCATTGCTGTATTTTCTGTATGTTCTGTACAACTTTACTGTTCGTTAGTCAGCTCGTAAGTCCGGAACCTCGTATGTTGATGTGCTCGTAAGTCGGGGACCACCTGTACTTTACTTATTTTACTACGCAAATAGGAAATACTGTAAAAATCTGTTTTTTTTAGCAGCAGTAACATTAGCAGCCGCATTTCTGTTTTAAAATGAGAACATTTAGACTGTGATATATATTTTTTATTTTGTGCAACATTTCAACAGAGAAACATGAGCTCAAGATCGTTGTAATGTCTGTAGTAGGCTATATGAAGACGGCCTGTGCCTAGTTTAAAACTCATTTTAAGACGTTAAATTTACGATAGTGCCGTTGGAATTTGCTCAGGCCTTCTCTCACATTTAACAGCAGGTAAAATAAGAAATGACAGACTTGTCCTCAATAAATTCAGATGTATTTAACTTCACCTGTGTGTGTGTTGAAAATAAGCCCTGTGGGTTTTATATTAATCAGTGACTGTGTGAAAACAAAAACCTTTATACGCGCAGCAACGAGGAGCCCCGGCAACGGTCAACTGCACCACTATTATTGCTTCTGGCACTGCCAATCTTGGGCCCTGAAGTGGTGCAATATTTCCTCCTCGCCGCAGAGCAAAGATCAGCTTCTGCTCATTCTCTTTGCACTGTTGCTGGAATAACCTTTGAATGGAGTGCTGTCCTCTCTTTAGTCAGGCCAGTCATTACTTTCGCC
>JBBPBX010003021.1:10723-28539 GCA_038048925.1 Garcialebias charrua | reverse complement strand
GTCAGTCAACAGTTCACCACACCCCCTCTGCCTCAGCTCAGCAATCAGTCTTTCATTCCTTGCACCTGTTCAGCTCTGCATTTAAACAAACTCCTGCCATCCACCTCCAATCTGTCCGGTCATTGTTTTTGGTTTCAGCTCTGTTATCACAGACAACACGGTCCTCCTCTGTTCCTGTTTATGCTCAAATCTGTACCAGTCCTTTTTGCCTTATCATAATCTGTACGTTTTTGCTACCTCGCCAGCTTTTTGTTTTTTTGTTGTTTAAAAATAAATGAGTTTTTATTTTAAAACTCCTGCCTCGTGCCGCCGCTTTGGTGCAGTGGATAAAGCGGGCGGCACATATGCTGGAGGCTGAGCCTCTCCACAGGCATCGTGGGTTCGCGTCTTAGACCCGACGAGCTCATTTCTATGGTGTCTCCCCCCTCTATACCCATTTCGGCCTCTCCCTCTCTAACAAAGGCCACTAGCGCCCGAAAATGCAAAAAATATAAAAATAAAAAAAAACTCCTGCCTCAATCATCCTGCCTGCATTATGGGTTCAAAACCCCAGGATCATGACAGAATGACCAGAACAACTGAACCCAACGATAGGATGATTACGTTGTTCGAGTATTTTGCCCGTGAGGCTGAGAAGACCGCCCGGAGAGAGAGAGGAGCTTCCTTTCATTTTAGATTTTTTTTTCTTGTTTTTCATTATTGTGAATTGTAATTTCAACTTCTTGCTTCAAATCCGAAATGAATGAATGAATAAATAAATAAAATAAATAAATCTGTTCAGAGGAACCCTCCTGGCTATAAAGCCCGTTTCCTCCTATCCACCTCAGTGGCTTCATGAGGGACTTTCAGAGGAGGAACCAGACACTGACGAGGAGTACTGGTTCCCCCCCGTACCAAGCTTACGCCACCATGGTAAAAGGGGTCGACAACGGTCTCAGCTCCAACCCACTGAGCTTGCCGTGTCTATTGCATCTCCTCAGCTGATGAAGAAGCAGCAAAACTCAGCCTGATGCAAGAAGGGGAGAACCTCACGACCAGGAGAACAGCTCAGCTCTCGCTCGCTGGAGGAGCGAGGGAGGGAGTCGCTGGAGGGGCAGTACAGCCCACTTTCACCGGAGGTGCAGGAACGTTGGCAGGCTTATGTGGAGGCGAGGTACCTGCATCCGCCCAGCTGCGAGGAGGTCCAGATGGTCACTCCTCACACCTGCCCGCCTGAGGATGTCACTTCACCAGCTCTCCTGCCTCTTCCACCACCTGCTGAAGCTTTGGCACCTCCACCACCTACCTGTCCTGCTCTTCACCGCCGCAGAAGGAGAGGTTGACGTGGGACCCAAATCCTCTCTCCGCCCGAATCACCGACCTCTTCTCCTGAAGTCCCAGAGCCCTCCATGTCGCCCGCTGCTGCTGCAGGGGCTCCACAGATCTCCATGTCACCCCTTGCTGTTGTAGGTGCTCCACAGACGTCCACGTCACCCGCTGCTGTTGCAGGGGCTCCATAGCCCTCCACACCTGCATCGCCCGACTTGCTGCCGGCAGAGGCAGACCCCTCGCCCGACTCGACGGCTGCAAGCTCCTCGCCCGACTCGATGGCTGCAGGCTCCTGGCCCGACTCGATGGCTGCAGGCTCCTGGCCCGACTCGATGGCTGCAGGCTCCTCGCCTGACTCGACGGCTGTAGGATCCTCACCTGACTCAACGACTGCAGACCTCACGCCGGACTCGTCGCCTGTAGACCACACGACAAACTCTTCGGTTGCAGAAGCCTCGCCCGAAGAGGCTATGCCCGGCTCTTCGCCTCCTGTTTTTTTGGCTCCTGGCTCTTTAACTTCTGGTTCTGGCTCTTTGACTTCTGGTTCTGGCTCTTCGGCTCCTGGTTCTGGTTCTTCGGCTCCTGGTTCTGGCTCTTCGGCTCCTGGTTCTGGCTCTTTGGCTCCTGGTTCTGGCTCTTCGGCCCCTGGTTCTGGTTCTTTGGCTCTTGGTTTTACTGCCGAAGATTCCGCCTCTACCGCCGAAGATTCCGCCTCTACCGCCGAAGATTCCGCCTCTACCGCCGAAGATTTCGCCTCTACCGCCAAAGATTCCGCCTCTACCGCCGAAGATTCCGCCTCTACCGCCGAAGATCCTGCCTCTACTGCTGAAGATCCTGACTCTCCGGCGTCTACAGAGGGTACCCGTGCTGCCGATGCCTCAACGTCTACAGAAGGTCCTCGCCTCACCGACGCATAAACTTTGTCTGACGTCTCTTCGCCTGATGACGTCTCCTCGCCTGACGACTCTTGGACTGTAGAAACATTGCCCGCACAGGCATCGGCTACAGACGACTCTTCGCCCAACTACGCATCGGCTGCAAACGACTCATTGCCCGACTACGCATCGGCTATAGACGACTCATCGCCCGGCTACGCATCGGCTTCAGACAACTCTTTGCCGACCGAGTTATCGCCCGACTCTTTGCCGACCGACTCTTCGCCGACCGACTCATCGGCGCCCGACTCCTCGGCAGCGCCCGACACCTCGGCGGCTACCATCTGTCATTGCTCACAGCTACTTCTGTCAGTCAACAGTTCACCACACCCCCTCTGCCTTAGCTCAGCAATCAGCCTTTCATTCCTTGCACCTGTTCAGCTCTGCATTTAAACTCCTGCCATCCATCTCCAATCTTTCCGGTCATTGTTTTTGGTTTCAGCTCAGTTATTACAGACAACATGGTCTTCCTCTGTTCCTGTTTGTGCTCAAATCTGTACCAGTCCTTTTTGCCTGATCATAGTCTGTAAGTTTTTGCTACCTCGCTAGCTTTTTGTTGTTTAAAAATGAATTAGTTTTTATTTTAAAACTCCTGCCTCAATCATCCTGCCTGCATTATGGGTTCAAAACACCAAGATCGTGACAGAATGACCGGAACAACTGAACCCAACGGTAGGATGATTGCGTTGTTCAAGTATTTTGCCCGTGAGGCTGAGAAGATCGCCCGGAGAGAGAGAGAGGAGCTTCCTTTCATTTTAGATTTTCTTTTCTTGTTTTTCATTATTGTGAATTGTAATTTCAACTTCTTGCTTCAAATCTGAAATGAATGAATAAATAAATAAATCTGTTCAGAAGAACCCGCCTGGCTATAAAGCCCGTTTCCTCCTATCCACCTCAGTGGCTTCATGAGGGACTTTCAGAGGAGGAACCAGACACTGACGAGGAGTACTGGTTCCCTCCCGCACCAAGCTCACGCCACCATGGTAAAAGGGGTCGACAACGGTCTCAGCTCCAACCCACTGAGCTTCCCGTGTCTATTGCATCTCCTTAGCTGATGAAGAAGCAGCAAAACGCAGCCTGATGCAAGAAGGGGAGAACCTCACAACCAAGAGAACAGCTCAGCTCTTGCTCGCTGGAGGAGCGAGGGAGGGAGTCGCTGGAGGGGTAGTACAGCCCACTTTCACCGGAGGTGCAGGAACGTTGGCGGGCTTATGTGGAGGCGAGGTACCTGCATCCGCCCAGCTGTGAGGAGGTCCAGATGGTCGCTCTTCACACCTGCCCGCCTGAGGATGTCACTTCACCAGTTCTCCTGACTCTTCCAACACCTGCTGAAGCTTTGGCACCTCCACCACCTACCTGTCCTGCTCCTCACCGCCGCAGAAGGAGAGGTCGACGTGGGACCCAAATCCTCTCTCCGCCCGAATCACCGACCTCTGCTCCTGATGTCCCAGAGCCCTCCATGTTGCCCGCTGCTGCTGTAGGGGCTCCACAGATCTCCATGTCACCCCCTGCTGCCGCAGGTGCTCCACAGACCTCCACGTCGCCCGCTGCTGCTGCAGGGGCTCCATAGCCCTCCACACCTGCATCGCCCGACTCGCCGCCGGCAGACCCCTCACCCGACTCGACGGCTCCAGGCTCCTCGCCCGACTCGATAGCTGCAGGCTCCTCACCCGACTCGATGGCTGCAGGCTCCTGGCCTGACTCGATGGCTGCAGGCTCCTCGCCTGACTTGACGGTTGCAGGATCCTCGCCTGACTCAATGACTGCAGACCTCACGCCGGACTCGTCGCCTGTAGACCACACGACAAACTCTTCGGTTGCAGAAGCCTCGCCCAAAGAGGCTTTGCCCGGCTCTTCGCCTTCTGTTTTTTTGGCTCCTGGCTTTTCAACTTCTGGTTCTGGCTCTTTGACTTCTGGTTCTGGCTCTTCAGCTCCTGGTTCTGGTTCTTCGGCTCCTGGTTCTGGCTCTTCGGCTCCTGGTTCTGGCTCTTTGGCTCCTGGTTTTACTGCCGAAGATTCCGCCTTTACCGCCGAAGATTCCACCTCTACCGCCGAAAATTTCACCTCTACCGCTGAAGATCCTACCTCTACTGCTGAAGATCCTGACTCTCCGGCGTCTACAGAGGGTACCCGTGCTCGAGCCGATGCCTCAACGTCTACAGAAGGTCCTCGCCTCACCGACGCATAAACTTTGTCTGACGTCTCTTCGCCTGATGACGTCTCCTCGCCTGACGACTCTTGGACTGTAGAAACATTGCCCGCACAGGCATCGGCTACAGACGACTCTTCGCCCAACTACGCATCGGCTGCAAACGACTCATTGCCCGACTACGCATCGGCTATAGACGACTCATCGCCTGGCTACGTATCGGCTTCAAACAACTCTTTGCCGACCGACTCTTTGCCGACCAACTCATTGGCGCCCGACTCCTCGGCGGCGTCCGACTCCTCGGCGGCGCCCGACTCCTCGGCGGCTACCATCTGTCATTGCTCACAGCCACTTCTGTCAGTCAACAGTTCACCACACCCCCTCTGCCTTAGCTCAGCAATCAGCCTTTCATTCCTTGCATCTGTTCAGCTCTGCATTTATAATAATAATAATAATGCGGAGCTGTCAACTGACCACTACCTGGTGGTGAGTTGGCTCCGATGGTGGGGGAGGATGCCGGTCAGACCTGGCAGACCCAAACGTATTGTGAGGGTCTGCTGGGAACGTCTGGCAGAGTCTCCCGTAAGACGGAGCTTTAACTCCCACCTCCGGGAGAGCTTTGAACACGTTCCGAGGGAGGCGGGGGACATTGAGCCCGAGTGGGCCATGTTCCGCGCCTCTATTGTCGAGGCAGCTTATCGGAGTTGTGGCCGCAAGGTTGTTGGTGCCTGTCGTGGTGGCAATCCTCGAACCCGGTGGTGGACGCCAGCGGTGAGGGATGCTGTCAAGCTGAAGAAGGAGTCCTATTGGGCCTTTTTGGCCTGTGGGACCCCGGAAGCAGCAGATAGGTACCGGCAGTCCAAGCGGCATGCGGCTCGGGTGGTTGCTGAGGCAAAAACTCGGGCGTGGGAGGAGTTCAGAGGGGCCATGGAGAATGACTTCCGTACGGCTTCGAGGCGATTCTGGTCCATCATCCGGCGTCTCAGGGGGGGAAAGCGGTACGCAACCAACACCATTTATGGTGGGGATGGCGTCCTGTTGACCTCAACTCGGGATGTTTTGAAAAGTTTTAGTTTTGAAAGCATGCTTTTTGTACTGGAATCTGCTAAACCTCTGCTGTGTGGCCTCTTTTATTGGTCTCCACAATACAATAAAAACTTTCTCAGTGAGTTTTCAGAACTACTGGCTGACTTGCTGCCAAAGTTTGACTCTTGGCTTTTCTGTGGAGACTTCAACGCACACATCTGCTGCCCAAGTAATCAGCTTGGATGTGAGTTTCAGGACCTTCTGGACTCTTTTAACCTGTCGCAGTCGGTCTCGGGGGCCACGCACAGTCAGGGTCATACACTGGATTTAATTATCTCCCACGGCCTTCAAATACCTGCTGTGGAGATCCTGGACACCTGTATTTCAGACCATTTTCCCATATTATTTGAATTTTTCACCTCTCCTGCACCGAAGGCTATTCTCCCAGCACATCTCTGCCGCTCCATCACCCCATCCACCCCAAGTCAGTTCACTGATGCCTTTAAGAGCACCGACTTTTGCTCTGCTATCAGCCTGGACCCATCTCTACATCCTGAGGACTTCATCACCTCCTTCCATCACACCTGCACAACGATCTTGGACTCCATCGCTCCTCTCAAACAGGCATCTTCAAAAAACAGACCATCACCATGGCTCAACGAAACGACACGAGCTCTTCGACAACGTTGCAGAAAAGCAGAGCGAAAATGGAGGCACGACCGGCTTCATGTATCTCAGGGAATACTGAGAGACTGTCTCTGTGATTATCAAAATGCTGTGAAACAGGCCAAGTCACAGTACCTCTCCAATTTAATCACCACCAGCTCCAACCGGCCGAAGACGCTATTCAACACACTCCAGTCTGTTATCAATCCATCTGTCAATGTTCTGAAAACTGCCATACAGTCTACCTGTGACGACTTTCAGAGCTATTTTGTCAACAAAATAGACTCTATCAGGCAGAACATTGTCAGTCCATCCAACACTGTCCAATCATGTGCATCTGCAATAACCACTGCTGTTTTTGACCAGTTCGACCTGGTTTCACTGCCTCACCTCACCAAGGTGGTTCAGCAGATGAAACCAACTAACTGTTCTCTGGACATCATTCCCTCTAAAATGTTCAAACAATCCTTTGATGTAATTGGTCCTTGTGTTTTGTCATTTATTAACAGCTGTCTATCTTCAGGTTTTGTGCCATCTGCTTTCAAACACGCTGTGGTCAGGCCTCTTCTCAAAAAACCAGGCCTAGATCCTACAGCTCTCTCTAATTTCAGACCAGTTTCCCATCTGTCATTTCTATCAAAGGTCCTAGAAAAGATTGTTTTTATTCAACTTCAATCTTTTCTAGAGCTCAACAACCTGTTTGAAAAATTTCAGTCAGGTTTTCGAGCTCGTCACAGTACTGAATCTGCACTGCTCAAAGTGCAGAATGACATTCTTCTGTCTCTGGATGCAAAAAACCCTGCTCTGCTGGTGATGTTAGACCTCTCAGCAGCTTTTGACACCGTCGATCATCAGGTACTAATCAACCGTTTGTCTCAGCAGGTTGGCCTCCAGGGAGCTGTGCTTGAGTGGTTCAAATCTTACCTGTCTGGGAGAACTTTTTCTGTCATGATAGGTGATCTGTCCTCCTCTTCATCAACCCCTCTGACCTCTGGCATACCACAGGGATCTATACATAGTTCCCATGTGACGTCACATCTGTGGGTTGTCCTTTTTGACCCTCCCACAGGTAGGCTATGCTGCAGTTGGAGCGCGTTCTGATAGATGTCCATTTTTCACGTTGTTTTTTTTGTTAATTTCTAATTAATTGCAATGGTTACTTCGTGTTGTGTCAGTCGGTGTTCCAGTCGGGTAGACGTTTGGGCAACGCGCAGGTTTCAGTTAATCAAAAAAAAAGTAAACGGGAAGGATTTATCTCATCGGAGAAACTGGACAACAGCCCCTCCTGCTCTGAGTCTGGCTTTGGATCTGCTCTGGAAGACGTCGTACTTTTGGCCGGTAAACAAAATATTCTACATAAATCATTTTGTGAAACTATGTCAGAACAATGTTAGAGTACAACTGTCTGTGTGTTAGAGCTGGTTTTTTTTTTCATTATTTAGCAAACCGTCTTGCATGCTGTTAGCTTAGCATCTCGCTAACGCGACAATGGCCTCGGTCCACCAGGACCGGCGGGGGAAACCGTCCCAGTTGGAGAAGGAGGACCGGAGCCAAGTCGTGCGGGCGACGCGTCGGTCCCATGGGATGTGCCCCCGCAACCGCGACGGTTCCACGCCGTCTGACCTGAGCTCGACGGACCCTCGGCTCCAGTGCTAACTCTATGCTAACCTCCAACACGGTAAGACTCAAAGTGCTGGTTCTGGTCCGTGTTCAGCTTGGACTGTTTGTGCTGGCTGTGTGTTATTTTAGTTCAACCTTTTTTTAGCTGGTTAGATATGATTGAGACAGTTTACACATCTTTTTTGGATTTAAAGCTGTGAAGTTCTGCGCTTTGCTCTGGTTGTTCGCGTCTGCTTGTTCGCCATCTTTGCCTTTCATCTTGTCTTTCTGCCTTTAGATATGGTGCAAAACCGGTATTGCACAATACTGGGGGCGTGTCTGGGAACTATGTATTCTAGGGCCAGTCCTCTTCTCTCTTTACATGCTGCCATTAGGATCAATCATTACACGTCATAACCTGTCTTTTCACATGTATGCAGACGATTTACAAATCTATCTGCCAGTCACTCCCAACCCCTCACTCAGTTCAAACACTCTTGTCAACTCTTGTTTATCCCAGTAGCAATCAGGTTTCTTAATGCACACTAATTTTAACACTGCTATTTTAATGTCTTATTGTCTTGTGTTTATATGTGTATGTGTGTGTAAGTGCATATGTATGTATGAAACTGTGCACACCTATTGACTGCAAATCTAATTGCCCCTCGGGGATAATAAAGGAACTTGAATATTGAAACTGCTTAAATGACATTAAGCACTGGCTCTCTCAAAACTTCCTCCACCTAAACACAGATAAAACTGAATGCATTTTATTTGGTGCACCTGATGACACCAGCAACATCCTTCCCAGTCCCAGTTTTGGTTTTCCCCTCCCCCACTTCAACCCGGTGGTCAGAAATCTTGGAGTGCAGCTTGACTCCAACTTAAAGCTTGATAAACAGATCAGTTCTGTTGTCAAGACCAGCTTTTTCCAGCTCCGTCTGCTCTCCAAAGTCAAGTCATTTCTCAGCCGTGGTGATCTGGAGAAGGCCATCCATGCCTTTGTGACCTCCAGACTTGATTATTGTAATGCTTTGTATGTTGGTATTAATCAATCCTCCATCTCCCGTTTACAGCTTGTACAGAACTCTGCCGCGCGCTTTTTGACCAACACACGAAAATATGAACACATCACTCCTGTCCTGTCCTCTCTACACTGGCTCCCGGTTCAGTTCAGGATACAGTTCAAGCTGCTGCTGTTTGTTTTCAAAGCTCTGAATGGACTTGCACCTCTCTACATCTCAGAACTTTTGAAAGCCCATCAGCCCGGCAGAGCTTTACGATCTGCCAGTCAACACCTGCTGGAGGTGCCTCGCTCAAGGTACAAACAATGGGGAGACCGGTCATTTTCTGTTGCCGGCCCAAAAGCCTGGAACAGCCTCCCCCTTGAGCTGCGTGCCACCTCTGATCTGACTCTGTTCAAAACCAGACTGAAGACCCACTTGTTCAAAAAAGCTTTCAGTGTGTAACTTTTATTACTTTTGGTATTTTAGTATGTAGCATTTTTATTGCTGTTGTTTCTTATTCTATTTTCATTGATTTATTGTTCCAGTTTATTCATCTTTTTATCCTGTTAAGCACCTTGGTCAATGCAAGGCATTGTAGGAAGGTGCTATACAAATAAAGTTTATTATTATTTATTATTATGTTGTGAGTCGGTGGGCGGAATACTTCGAAGACCTCCTCAATCCTACTGGCACGTCTTCCACTGAGGAAGCGGAGCCTGGGGACTTTGGGTCGGGCTCTCCAATCTCTGGTGCTGAGGTCGCCGAGGTGGTTAAAAAGCTCCGCGGTGGCAGGGCTCCGGGGTGGATGAGATTCGTCCTGAGTTCCTTAGGGCTCTGGATGTTGTGGGGTTGTGTTGGCTTACGCGACTCTGCAATATCGCGTGGACATCGGGGGCAGTTCCCTTGGATTGGCAGACTGGGGTGGTGGTTCCCCTATTCAAAAAGGGGGACCGTAGGGTGTGTTCCAACTATAGGGGGATCACACTCTTAAGCCTCCCTGGTAAGGTCTATTCAGGGGTTCTGGAGAGGAGGGTCCGTCGGATAGTCGAACCTCGGATTCAGGAGGAGCAGTGTGGTTTTCGTCCTGGTCGTGGAACACTAGACCAGCTCTACACCCTCAACAGGGTCCTGGAGGGTGCGTGGGAGTTTGCCCAACCAGTTTACATGTGCTTTGTGGACTTGGAAAAGGCATTCGACCGCGTCCCTCGGGGGGTTCTGTGGGGGGTACTCCGGGAGTATGGGGTACCAGGCCCTTTGATATGGGCTGTTAGGTCCCTGTACGACCGGTGTCAGAGCTTGGTCCGCATCGCTGGCAGTAAGTCAGGCTCGTTTCCGGTGAGAGTTGGACTCCGCCAAGGTTGCCCTTTGTCACCGATTCTGTTCATAACTTTTATGGACAGAATTTCTAGGCGCAGCCAAGGTGTTGAGAGGATCCGTTTTGGTGGCCTTAGAATCTCTTCTCTGTTTTTTGCAGATGATGTGGTCCTATTGGCTTCATCAGTTCGTGATCTACAGCTTTCGCTGGAGCGGTTTGCAGCTGAATGTGATGCGGCCGGGATGAGGATCAGTTCCTCCAAATCCGAGGCCATGGTCTTGAGCCGGAAAAGGGTAGCATGCCTTCTCCAGGTCGGGGAGGAGGTCCTGCCCCAAGTGGAGGAGTTTAAGTATCTCGGGGTCTTGTTCACGAATGAGGGAAAACTGGAGCGTGAGATCGATAGGCGGATAGGTGCAGCGTCCGCAGTGAAGCGGGCGCTGTACCGGTCTGTCGTGGTGAAGAGAGAGCTGAGTCAAAAGGCAAAGCTCTCAATTTACCGATCGATCTACGTTCCTACCCTCATCTATGGTCATGAGCTCTGGGTTATGACCGAAAGAACGAGATCTCGGATACAAGCGGCTGAAATGAGTTTTCTCCGCAGGGTGTCTGGACTCTCCCTTAGAGATAGGGTGAGAAGCTCAGTCATCCGGGAGGGACTCGGAGTAGAGCCGCTGCTTCTCCACATCGAGAGGAGCCAGTTGAGGTGGCTCGGGCATCTGGTTAGGATGCCTCCTGGACGCCTCCCTGGTGAGGTGTTCCGGGCATGTCCCACCGGGAGGAGACCCAGAGGAAGACCCAGGACACGCTGGAGGGACTATGTTTCTCGGCTGGCCTGGGAACGCCTTGGGATTCCCCCAGAGGAGCTGCTCCAAGTGGCTGGGGAGAGGGAAGTCTGGGCCTCCCTACTTAGGCTGCTACCCCCGCGACCCGACCCCGGATAAGCGGAAGAAAATGGATGGATGGATGGATGGATGGATGAATTCAATTTATAACGCACTTTTCATTAATGAAAATCTCAAAGTGCATTTAAACTCCTGCCATCTATCTGCAATCTTTCCTGTCATTGTTTTTGGTTTCAGCTCTGTTATTACAGACAACATGGTCCTCCTCTGTTCCTGTTTGTGCTCAAATCTGTACCAGTCCTTTTTGCCTGATCATAGTCTGTAAGTTTTTGCTGCCTCGCCAGCTTTTTGTTGTTTAAAAATGAATTAGTTTTTATTTTAAAACTCCTGCCTCAATCATCCTGCCTGCATTATGGGTTCAAAACCCCAAGATTGTGACACAGTGAGGCATGGACCATATCCTGCTCCACCTTTAAACCCAATAAGCGTAGCTTTTAAAGGGCGGAGCTTACACGAAATAGAACGTCGGTTACATATTGTAACCCCAGATTCTATTAGTGTAAGCGTAGCCCTTTAAAACTGGGGCCTCACTGGCTCTCAGATGGCAGAAGAAAAAGTATTGCCTTTGGGAGTTGAGCGCCGGTCCAGGTGCATTCTTATAGCGGACCGTGCCCGGCCCACAACAGGTGGGAGTGGACTAGAAGTTTTTCAGTGTTTTGGCGCGAAGTGCGTAAACCCAATATGTGTAGCTTTTAAAGGGCTACGCTTACACTCATAGAATCTGGGGTTACAATACGTAACCAACGTTTTAATTTCAGTTTATCAAGTTTTCAAAATGTGGTTTAAAAGAGAGATGTGCATCAACCAGAATTCCCAAGTATTTGTAAGAATCTACAAACTCAATAGGAACACCATGCATGGATGAGACAGGAGGAAGAGTTGCTGTCACAGACTTTCTGTTTGAAAACAATTCTTTGGTTTTGTCAGCATTTAGCAGTTTGTGATGGAACAAGTCTGACTGAATGATGTCAAATGCAGACTGTAGAAGCTGGAAAACCTTGGCAATGGTGTTAGCTCGGCAATAAACAACAGTGTTGTCGTCGGCATAAAGATGCGTCAGGAATGTTTTGACCTACATTATTTATAGAAGTTGTAAAAAGAGTGGGACCTAACACTGAGCCTTGTGGCACACCATTAGTGACCGTTAGGTAGCTAGATGAAGTACCGTTATGTCGAACACAAGTTCGACCTGTTTAAGTTCATAGACTCATATGTATCTGTTGGTGTTATCAGTTGAGACTCAGCCATTAAGACATTTCATGTCACATGTCATAAACATCTGGATCACAGGGTATGCTCAGCCGAAAGGCACATTAATTTCTGCACAATTGAACCTGTTCATTGTGAACGGTGAGAGAAAGTCTGCTGTAATGTACAGCACAGGCAGCGCATATGTCACATTGGGCTGACCCCCTGGGAACTTGCATGTATTTGGATGGCTTGATGTGGTTGTGTGTTCCAAACTTGTGTGAAGTCATCCAGCTCATCCTAAGACGTCTTGCTTTTGGCATAAATCCAACGATAACCACGAAGCTGTCCAAAAGACTGAAGTTCCCTCCTGACGAATTCCACCAGAATAATCCTTGTAACGATTGTGTCCTCTTGCGCCAAGTATTATTTTTAAATGTCACTCACTGATGTATGTGACACACATGCCTTTTGGCAAGCACAGACTGGATATCCTCATATTTAAGACCAATTTCAAAATAAAACTCCATGAACCTCAAATACAGGTTTAGTGTCTGTTCCATTGTTGCTGTTGTCTGCGAGGTAACACTAAAATACTGTGTAGGAATCCAGGTAGAAAAATCTAACAAGGTTGAGTCAGGTCCTCTGGACAGATTCTTTTTTGTTGAAATGTTTCGTCTTTATCCAAAATACTTCTTCAGTCTTAGACCCTGCAGCAAACTCAGTCTTATAAATAGCCCCTTATCATAGTGGATCAACCAGTGGCTGTCAGCAGCAAACTGGTTGATCCACTATGATAAGATGCCTTTGCTGCAGGGTCTCAGACTGAAGAAATCCTTTGGATAAAAGGTAAAACATTTCAACAAAGAAGAATCCGTCCAGAGGATCAGACCTTGGAAGAGAAGCCAAGATATGTGTTTTAAAATAAGACTTGAACTTTTTGGTTTTAGCTCCATATTTTTCAACCAGAGACGTTTCAGGTCCAAAACACAAAGGTGCTGGGTGATATGCATTCTTTCTAAAGGTCCTAGGCCTTTAGCTTGTAGCTGCAGTTCAAGACTTCGGGACACGTCAGGGCCTAAAATACCTTAGTTCTGCAGACCAACAGGTCCACGGGTTGATTGTTCGTGGCTCAGACTTGACAGGTTTTAAACACAAAAACAGAACAAACAAACAAAATTCCTCTGAAAATGGGACGTAAAACAAGTGGAAACATTTTTTTTAAATAGAAAACTTTAAACCGACCTCCAAAGAGCCTGGGGAAGTCTGTCTCAAGACCACTTTAAAGGATTACCAGAAAGTCTGGTTCTTTGGAAGATGAATGTGAAAAAAAAAAGGTGTGGCGTCGGACCTCTGCACGGTTCTGTCTGGATCTGTGGCTCAGACTGGGAACTTTCTGTCTTTAATCTCCAAGCTGTTCATTAATTTTCTGAACCCGGTGGGGAAATTCTTCTTTAAATCAGCGGATGACTCACTTTGATCTTATTTCTCTCCTTTTATCGTCACAAACATGTAAAAGCTCAAAACAGAACCGGTTTTAAAGCGTGATCTAAGATCCACATCCTGTGAGGGTTCATGGAGCATCAGAGCTGCCTCCTTTATGTCCTTTTCCTCACAGGATTATGGTTTCATGCTGGTTCTTGAGAAACCTGAGCCATTTTGTTTTTTGAACGAAGCTACTATGTCGACTGTCAGGGGTCGACATAGCGAACGTGCACTAAAGGTTAGCAACTGTTTCATACCAAATGTCCTTCCTGAAGCAATGGGCTCAAACCCCGGTTGGGGAACCTTCTGGGTGGAGTTTGCATGTTCTCTCCGTGCATGCATGGGTTTTCTCCAGGTACTCCGGTTTCCTCCCACAGACCAAAAACATGCATGTTAGGCTGATTGGTAACTCTAAATTGTCCCTAGGTGTGAGTGAGAGAGTGAATTATTGTTTGTCTCTATGTGTCCCTGTGATGGACTGGAGACCTGTCCAGGATGTCCCCCACCTCTCGCAATGTGACTGCTGGATATGGTGCACCAGTGACCCCCGTGACCCGAAAAGGAAGAAGCAAAAGGTAACGGTAATAAGGTAAACATCAGGGACGTGCAGAGCCCACTAAAGGGGCAGGTGCTCATAAAAAAAGGGGCACATCTAATCGCATTTTAGGACAGAATATTCACAAAGTCACATAGCTTTCAGAGTTTAATAAACAATGTTAAATTGAAAAATTGAAAAACAAGGGCACAATGCAACTTTTTAGTGTACTGTAATCTATAAAAGAAAGAGCTGCCTGGTTTGCTACACAGTGGAGATGAAGATGGTCCATTCAGAAAAGCAGAGCTGCATCAAACTTTAACATGGAACTGCAGAGAAAAAAATTGAATTGTTAATGCATGTCACCATGAGAAAAGCCTACTGAGACTAATTGACACCAAAATGTATACCTATATCTCTGTTTGTGTCTTAGTGTATTTTGTAAGTAACTATATACATTTTCTTCAATCTTTCCTCTTCTTTTTTTCTTGTCGGTTTCTCTTCTCTTTTTTCCTCATTGTCTCATCTTCTCTGTGTTGAGTGGAGGCCAATGTCTCTTATTTATTTCGGTCTCTTGTCTTTCATTTTTTCCCAAAACTGAATCTAAGATTATTATCCAAAATCTTCTTTTCCATCATGGTGATTTAACTGTTTAAAAACAAACTTCCAACTTTTAAGCATTTTTGCTATTTTTGTTCTCTTCTGTTCACAGCAGCAGTTTTCTGTTGGTCATGTCTCGAAATGTCAATGACCTCACTGTGAATGATCGGCACATCCTTTTCGATTGCCAACAAAAGAAGGTCTGACAACCTATCCTCCTTGCATAAGCTGCGTAGTTTTGTTTTCACTAGCTTCAGTTTTGAGAAGGAACGCTCAACAGTCGCTGTAGACACTGGTAAGGTGTAAAAAAACAAATTTGCTACAAGCCAAGAGCCGGACTGGTTCAATGTTTATTATAAGGGGGTGATATAAGATTATTTTTTTTCTTTCTGCACTCTTTTCATTCAGTGTTTTCTTTTTGATTCATTTGTTTTATTTTGTCTCTTTTAAATGAATGAATAAATGAATTAAATTAAATATTAAATAGCTTTACATCTGCTAAATTCTTGGCATAAACCAACACAGACATGTTCCTGCTTTTAGTATTTTACATTGTTTTATAATGTAGCTGTTTATGTTTTGTTTTTTAATACAGTTTTCTTAGCCTCGTTAAAACCAGACCCTTGTCCTTCACTTTGCTTCGTACTAGGCTCTGGACTTTCTCCTATAGAGAACCGATTCTTGCTGGAGGCGTGGCCTCTGCTGAGGAACAAAACTGTTGGATCTGTTTGGCCGTGACGTATGTTGCGCGGAGCTGCGTAGGAAGGCGAGGGCCAGGCTAAAGGCTAACAGGCAGCTCAGAAACCACTCGGTGGATATTTTTTCTACTACCAGTGTGTAATTATATGGCTTTAATTTACTGACTGTTGGCCTGGATGAAACATTTGAGATAAAATTCAAATTTTATAATTTATTTTTGTAGCGCCCCCGAGGCTGTTTGGAAAAAGTCAAACCGAAACAATTTAAATCTAGCAGATTTGACCATTTTGTGAATTGATTAAGGAACTGTTAAGCTCAGGAACCCTTGTGCTATAACGTCAGCAAAGAAATATATTTTTTCTCAACAAAGAAATAATAGTTTTTACCGTGTTTTCTTGTAAATTCCTTCGTGCCGGCAGCCATTTAAGCAGGGCAAACTGCGCATGAAATCAACGTTGTTCAAAACTCCGCCTTCTGTTCTCTGATTGGTCCGGCCAAAAATCTGCCAGCGAAATCCTTCTCTATGGGAGAAGTCCCAGACAGAGCAGTGAAGGGAAACTAGATTGAGCGGAGCTGCGTAGGAAGGCGAGGGCCAGGCTAAGTTTTCTTGTGATTTTTAATTAATATGCTTTTTTATGATTGTGTACTGTTGGCTGCAAGTATCAAGCTGTGAAATCCTTCATTTTCTACAGCTGATAGCTGTTGGTCATTAATTATGATGAAGTTTAGCAACTTCTCGGTGAACATTTGAGCTCCGTGGCTTCAGCGGTGTGTTTTTATTGTTCAATCCGGAGGGGGCGCTCTGATTTCGGTCAGCCGCTCTCCGCCTGGCCATACCAGACGGTCAAACAGCGGGTCGGACTGCATGCAGCTGGACGCGGTCGGTCTCCCTGTTTCGGTTCAGTGGGAGTGGCGTCCCGCTGAAGCCTAGAGCTCGAATGTCCAACGTAAAACTAACTTGACCGCAGTTTAATGTGGCGCTATGGCTCTGCAAACATTGCACGTTGCTGTCTTGCGGTGTTTAGTGTAAAATACTTCCACACAGCGGACATATGAAAAGTTGGCTAGCTGTTAGCTAAAGTGCTACTCACTCATTCCACACGCTGTAGCTGGCTGCAAACTGAAAGGGATTTCCTGAATGTGAGGGAGGTCTTCTTATTACTTTGGGTTCATGAGACACGACTCCGGATCGGATTGGCCCCACCCTTACTACTACTGTTGCATTGTGGGGAATGTAGTGTTTGTACGTGACCGGAGGACTTATTATGTGTTTTTTTTTTGCAAAATACAAATAATAATCAGTCAGAGTCAGAGAATCTTTATTGTCATTTGCACCGCATGTGGTACATGTGATGAAAACGAGATTATGTACACAGGATCCCAGTTACATCCAATAAATGTAAGAGAAGAACAGTACTGTAATAACATCTAAGATATGATCTAAGAAAAAAAATCAACTGAAAATACACTAAGCACCAATGTAATAGAAAAACATCGTTACAAACAGCAGCACGAACATGAGTCTGTATGAGCAGATGGTCACAGATTAACACAGCAACAAGAAAACAGATCAGCATCAGCATGATGTGATATTTTGCAGTGATTATTCTTATTATTTATTTATTCATGAGTCTAACAGCCTCAGGGTAGAAGCTGTTCCTCAGTCTAGTGGTTCTACATTTGATGCTCCTCAACCTCCGTCCTGAGGGGAGTGGGGCAAAGAGTGAGTGTGCTGGGTGAGTGAGGTCTTTCATGATGCAGGTGGCTCTTTTCCTGCATCTGGAGGTGTAAATGTCTGTGATGGTGGGGAGACTGACTCCAACAGACTTCTGTGCAGCCTTCACCACTCTCTGTAGAGCTTTCCTCTCTGCAACTGTGCAGCCTCCATGCCACACATTGATGCTGGAGCACAGGATGCTCTCCACTGCACACCTGTAGAAGGAGGTGAGGACCGGGCTGCTCAGACCAGCTCGTCTCAGCCGTCTGAGGAAGTACGTAGAGTCTATAGTATAATAATATATAGTATAATAATAATAATAATAATAAAAAATAAAATAAAAATGTTAGTACATTTTATTAAGTATCAGAGGAGGGCTTAGAAAAAAAAAAAAAGGACCAAAAGGGCACTTGGGAGCAATGAGCAGCCGTCTGAGGAAGTACGTAGAGTCTATAGTATAATAATATATAGTTATAATAATAATAATAATAATAATAAATTAAAATAAAATAAATAATTTTAGTACATGTTATTATTATGTATCAGAGGAGGGCTTAGGAATAGGTAAAAAAAAATATATATATATTTTTTTTAATTTGACCAAAAGGGCACTTGGGGCAAGGAGCAAAGGGGCAGGTGCTCAAGCCCCCCTAGCATGCCCCCCCCCTGCACATCCCTGCTCCCC
>JBBPBX010003021.1:0-10228 GCA_038048925.1 Garcialebias charrua | reverse complement strand
ATAATAATATAGCACGTATTATTTTAATTACTACTGTATAACATACATTAATATAAAAATATGTGCAATTTGGCATTTTGTTATGATAAAGCCTCATATTGTATTTCTTAATTCACCAGTCAATAGTTCCTCTTCACTTTACAGTTTAGTCAAAACAATTTTTAAATATATGTTCAAATAATAATCTGATAAATGCGCTAAAGCAATAACCAATAAACGCGATTTGGTTCATTCCTCGGCAGATAAACAAAAAAAACAAGCGATGTGTCGCCCTCTAGTGGTTTGCATCTGTAACAGTCGGTCGTGTGATCGCGTCATACATGCGCCGGAAGTTGTTTCTTTACACGGAAAGCGAATCTGGCTGATTCATTGTAGCCTACAGTAAGCAGAGCTCAGCCATCAACCAGACCTACAAAACGTTTGACAGCGGGTGAGCAGCGATATGTGTTTTAGACATCCAGAATCTCTTGTTAAACTTGGTTTGATGAAGTTTTAACCGAAAACAGTTTTTTATTACTGTATTTGTCACAGACGAGGCAGGCTAAATTTAGCATTAGCGAGCTAGCGGTGAAGTTCGGGTGACTCCTGTTAGATGATAAACACAGACATTTCTAAGGTTTTTATCTTTATAGTAACATAAATTGAAAGTTAAACCGTGTTTATAAACTGCTTGATAATAAATGCTGTATTTACACTCCGTGACTGTGATAAAAATTAGCAATCAGGTTAGCTAGCGTTGTTTTTAAATCCAGTTTCTGCTTTAGCTGAGACAAAACGCTCTCGAAAGCACAAATAACCAGATTTAAACTGCTCCTATCAACATTTTATTTCTGATTTACTCGTTTAGACCACATGCTTACTTTCCACTTCTTTCAAAATGTATATTTTAAATAAAAAGTTGCAATATAACAGAACATGCTTTAATTTTTACCAATTTAATTTGACACTTTATGGTAAATATGTTTGCAGATCACAGGATGGACCGACTCTTGAGGTTGGGCAGTGGAATGCCAGGACTTGGACAGGTAAATTATTTTTATAAAGATCTTAAACACTTCCGGTCATCACTTCCGGTCATCACTTCCGGTTCCGGCGGAGCTGATGGACGCTTTTCCCTCTGGCTCTCTGAGTCTTTTAACATCAAACTGACCCGTTTTTCGAATTGGACTAAAGTTTGGTCCATCTTCCTACCGAATTACGGTGTTAGTGACTCAGGGAGCCGCACGGGACCGTACAATTTTTTTATTTCGGTCCTGGACCGGCTGTTGCAACCACCGGTCACTCTGGGCGCTTCCTGCCGGCCAGGTGAGTCGTCGAGCTGGGAGACTACCCCACGTAGCCTCGGTGTTTTGTTTTTTTCCCCCTCCTCCCTTTTTGGACCCTTTCTGAACTGTGGTTTTACCTGGTTTCAAACAAGAATCGCACGGAAGGAATTTCACTGATTTTTTCTGCAGCATTTTGTTTGAATGACCTCGTGGTTTGGGGGGGGGAGTGTACCTGGCCGAACCTGGACCAGAAAAAAAAACCGAGTTGGCTGTGGGGGACTTTGTTTGCATTAAAGCCGTTCTCAGCTGTGACCCGTTCGTTGCCTAAAGAGGAGGATCTGTACTTCTCCGTGGTATCACGGTGGGAGCCGCGCTCTGTGCTCAGCTGAGAGACGTGCGGCTGCACGCGGCTGCTTTGAAGTGCCTGATCTGGATGGGAGCAGGACTGAACCGAGCTGAGGATCAATTTGAAGCTGAAGCTTCACCTCCTCCATTGAGACTTGCTGTTTTTTCATTATTTTTTCATTTTATTCTTGGAGGTGGCTTTTTTTGGCTGATAAGGAAACAGCCACATAATAAATATCTTACCTGATGTAGATAACTGTTTAAAGAGCCTCATTTGGAGAAAACAGTCATTTTCATTGAAAACATCCAACTGGCTCAGACAGCAGAGAGGTCGTGAAGCAGCGTGACGTGATGTGAGGCGCAGAAGATTAGGATCATCATTGTTTCGGTGCCTATTTCATACTGCTGTGAGCTGTTTGTGGATCAGACGAGCAGAGAGTGAAGCGCGGAGGAACTGGATCATCATTGGTGCCTGTTTCACACTGTTGTGAGCTGTTTCTGGATCAGACGAGCAGAGAGTGAAGCGCGGAGGATCATCATTGGTGCCTGTTTCACACTGTTGTGAGCTGTTTCTGGATCAGACGAGCAGAGAGTGAAGCGCGGAGGAACTGGATCATCATTGGTGCCTGTTTCACACTGTTGTGAGCTGTTTCTGGATCAGACGAGCAGAGAGTGAAGCGCGGAGGATCATCATTGGTGCCTGTTTCACACTGTTGTGAGCTGTTTCTGGATCAGACGAGCAGAGTGTGACGTGTATCGCTGCGTATCAGGAGCTTCGTTGTTGGTGCTGTTCACGCTGTTGTCCCTTCCCTTTATTGACTTGAAACAGGCTTCAACCATGCCCTTAACTCCAGGAGGCCTTTCTGGCAGCTCACTCTGCTGTTTGCTACAAATTGTTTGTTTCTTTCCGTTGATTCTGGATCCAGCCTGTGTTCACCATGGCCACATCCATTCATATTCTCAAGGAGGCTGGATCCCCCCACATTCCTCCACAAATTTCTCCACAACGGAACTGTTTGACCACCTAATTTGTGACGCTTTATGGTCTGAGACTTTTCTGCATCATCCATATTACTGTCATTATTTTCAGTTCTCAGACTACCTGGAATCACTGAATCTTATCAACACATCAGGGACTGTCCATCACTGCAGCTTTCATTGTTTTTGGGTTCTGAATGATCGTGTCTTCATTAATGTTTCACATGGTTCAATTATGGGGGCAAAATGTCACACCGTTAACTCCTGTAATTACACATCAGTGACAAAGAAGTCAGGTAAATGTCTGATATTATTGTTGTTAATGATCTCAGGGATTCAGCCCAACCCAGGGCCAATTACTAACTATTGTACACCTAATGAGTTTAAAAATATTTCAGGTCTCCGTTTTCTGCATGTAAACGCTCGTAGCCTTCTAAAAAAACTTGATGAACTGAAAATCCTAATCACTTCTTCTGGGGCAGATGTGATCGTTATCTCTGAAACTTGGCTCAAAAAATCTGTTTCGAAAAATGACTTGGCAATCAATGAATTTAAGATCTATCGTTGTGATCGTAATAAAAAGGGAGGTGGAGTCGCTATTTACATCAGAGACTCTTTGGCTGCCACGATTGTGTCTAAAAAAACAATCGCAAACCAGTTTGAGGCTTTAGCTGTGAACATCAGTTTGAAAGGAGGTCAGCCCTTAACTGTTGTAGGTTGTTATCGTCCCCCCTCCGCAACACCTGAAGCTCTATCCTCCCTGACTGAATTCATAGGAAATTTAAAACACAATGAGATTGTTATGGCAGGAGATTTCAACATTGACTGGAATAAGTCGACCCCCCTCTGTGATAAATTCAGGGAATGTTGCCTATCTCTCAATCTAACACAACTTATCGATTCTCCCACCAGACCAAACTTAAAATGTCCCGAAAAATCTTCCACCTTAGATCTGTTTTTCACAAATGCACCTCACAAATTTCCTGGTATAGGTGTATTTGCTAACGTTTTGAGTGATCATTCCGTAATAGCAGCTCTTAGATCTACTAAACTTCCACCTGCTAAGCCCAGAATAATCCAAAAAAGGGATTTGAAACGTTTCTGTGAACAGTCATTCCTTTGGGATCTATCCCACTTTGATTGGCAACGTATCCTACAAATCAATGACGTGAACACCGCTTGGAACTATTTTCATGATAGTTTCATTGACTTTGTAAACAAACACGCTCCTTTTCGGCAGTTCAGGATAAAGGGCCGTGACAGCCCCTGGTTTACTCCTGAACTAGCTGATCTCCTGCACTGGAGAGATCATCTTTGGGCAGCAGCAAGAAAATCACACTCAGACACTGATTGGTTGAAATTTCGGCAGCTAAGGAATAAATGCACAACTGCCATCAAAGCTGCAAAACGTAACTACTTCTTATCTCAGACCTCCAAAAATCTAAACGATCCTAAAAAATTCTGGAAAACCATTAAATCTCTCTCAGGCACCCCCCAATCATCTGACCTCCCATCACAATTTCTTGTTGACTCTGTTCCTGTGTCAAATAAGCACGAGATCCTGAACTGTTTCAATAAACATTTTGTTGCTTCTAGTTCTTTATTTGATACAGTTACAAACGGAAAATCGGCCACTTTATCTAATAATCAAACTTCAACAAATCAAATCCCTCCTACAAGCCAACCATCTGTTAATCACACCTTCTCTTTTTCTCCATTCTCAGTCAGTGAGGTAAATAAACTGTTAAATGATCTTGATCCTAAAAAATCTGCAGGTCCAGATGAACTTCCACCTTATTTCTTAAGGCTGGCTGCTCATATCATCACAGTCCCTGTGACCCACATCTTTAATCTGTCCATAAGCCAAAACACCATTCCGGATGCTTGGAAAACAGCCTTTGTTCTTCCTTTGCTGAAGGGAGGTGACCCCACCTCATTGAACAATTATCGACCGATCTCTAAACTCTGCATCTTAGCCAAGGTTCTAGAAAAACTGATAAACTCTCAGATCAAAAACTATCTGGACTCATTTAACATCTTACCTCTCCATCAATCTGGTTTCAGGAAAAAACACAGCACAACAACTGCTTCTCTGAAGGTTCTGAATGATGTTGTTGAAGCATTGGATGCTAAGGACTATTGTGCTGCACTTTTCTTAGACCTGTCTAAAGCTTTTGACACTGTGGATCATAACATCCTGTGTCATAAGCTCTCAGAAATCGGTTTCTCTGATCACACCATCGGTTGGTTTTCTAACTATCTTTCCAATCGGAGGCAATGTGTTCAACATAACGGTGCTTCTTCCAGCTATTTAACAGTTAAAAATGGTGTACCACAAGGCTCAGTTTTAGGACCAACTCTCTTTACAATCTACATAGCTAATGTAGGTCACTGCATCCCTGATGCATCCTTACATTTCTATGCTGATGATACAGTTGTTTATTGCCGAGCTAAAACAGTAGCTAAGGCTTTCCAGTTACTGCAATCCGCTTTTGACATCATCCAGTCAGATCTGTTCCGTCTCAAACTTGTCCTAAATGCTGATAAAACAAAAGGGATGTTTTTTTCAAATAGGAAGGCGGTTCCAGCAGATCCTCCTCTGATTTTTTCTTCAAATGGTGTCCCTATTGAGTTTGTTGATTCCTATAAATATCTGGGTATCCTGATCGATTCACATCTCTCTTTTAAACTCCACGTGGAAAACCTAGTGAAGAAATTGAAAGTTAAACTGGGTTTCTTTTTCAGAAACAGATCCTGTCTAACACTGAATGTTAGGAAACGCCTTGTATCCGTGACTTTCCTTCCCTCCATTGATTACGGTGACATTCTCTACATGAATGCTCCTACAAGCACCCTGCGGATGTTGGATGTGGTCTATCATGGTGCACTAAGATTCATAACTGGTTGTGATTATCGTACCCACCACTGCACCCTGTATTCACTGGTTAATTGGACATCATTAACCTCACGCAGACTCTTCCACTGGTACATTTTCATCTTTAAATCACTTCTTGGTCTGCTGCCCTCATACATCTCCTCCTACATGTCTTTGCGTGAGTGCAGCTACAGCGTGCGCTCTCAGGACATGATTACCTGCAGTGTTCCGTCAGTGAGGACTGAACTTGGAAAAAGGGCCTTCTCCTACTCCGCTCCTGCTTCATGGAATATCTTACAAAAAGATCTGAAGCTCTCGACCTTGACTTCTCTAAATGGTTTTCAGAATCTGTTGGAATCCTGGCAAAAACCAATGCAGATTTGTTCCTGTCTTTGATTTTATACGTCTACCTTATAATGTTTTGCTAGTTTTTTGATACTTTGTTAAAAAAAAAAAAAAGAAAAAAAATATATAATATTTTGTTTTTTTCTCTCTTTTTGTTTTCTATTGTTTATTGTTTGTTTGTTTATTGTTTAATGAAATTCTATCACTGCTGTTCATTGTTCTTTAGTTTTAGCAGGTCGCTTTCGTAAATGAGCCCATGAGGTTCAAAAGATTTACCTGACTAAATAAAGGTTGAATGAATGAATGAAAAATTAAAATTTGATCATAACGTAGCATAAGTCCCGTCATAAAATCAGTAAAATCTTTAATAAAATCCTTGCTGTATTTAGGCGGCCAGTAGATTGTGGCGCAGAGTAAAAGTGGAGAGAATTGTATCTCCAACATCTGAAGTTCAAAACTCTGATAAAAACGAGTGGGGATCTGCCGACATTTAAAACTGGATTTAAAAACAGAAGCTAATCCCCCTCCTTTACCTGTGGTCCGAGGAGAGCTGAAGAAAGCGCAGTCAGGAGGGAGAAGTTCAGAAAATGGAGCTGATTCACCAACATGAATCCAAGTTTCTGTCAAGAACATAAAATCCAGTTTTTTGGAGGTAAAAAAGTCATTCAGAATAAAAGTCTTATTGGTTAGGGACCTTGCATTCAGCAAGGCCACCCGGAGAGTCTGATCCGTGCTGTCTGCAGCAGGTGCGCGGGCCAGCTGACGGAGATGTTTGATGTTTATTGTGCCGCACTTGGAAATCCTTTCCCGTCTCCAATATGAAGACTCATGTTCCAAATGAAGGGATGGAGCCACAGATTTAATCCAACGATGTCTACATTCATACAGAAAGTTGCTGGTATAGTGAGATAAACCAGAATTGTTGCCAGCTGAATTCAGATAGGCTTTAATCCTAACCAAAAATCCTCCTCGCTTTCCGCGTCTCCTTGGGCGTTTCCGAGGTTGAAAGGCGCAGGGCGCACGGCGCAGGTAGTACGGTATGTTTGACAGGTGAGGAGGTAGTCTTGATGAATAATTACTAAAACCAGAAGCAGGTAACTTAACATGTCCAAGACTGAGAAGAGTTGTGCGGTCGTAGACGAGCAGAGCAGAGACATCAAAGCAAAAAATACCAAAAAGCAAACAAACAGCGAACAAGCAGAGC
This sequence comes from Garcialebias charrua, assembly GCA_038048925.1. NCBI lineage: Eukaryota > Metazoa > Chordata > Actinopteri > Cyprinodontiformes > Rivulidae > Garcialebias > Garcialebias charrua. The sequence continues at coordinate 3,216 of JBBPBX010003021.1, read as the reverse complement.
ATACGTGGCAAGCGGCTGGCCGTCACTGGCGCCATCTTGGATAGTGATTACATCCAATCACATTGAAGCTCACTTTGTTTTGACCAATTACTAACAGGAAGGTGGGTCTTAGAAAAGCAAGCAAATGTATACCCTGATGCATGCTCAATAATCCAGGTAGAAAAATCTAAAAAAGCTAAGTCTGGTCCTCTGGAGTATGCGGTTTCACAGTCAAACCAATGCAGAAGATGGAGTTTGTCACACTGGGACTAAATATAGTTTTACTATAGAAACAAGTGGCGCTCTGCCTCCTCCATAACAGGAGGTGATTTCTCCTCCTATTCAAGTGTCCGGCGCCTCCACTCTGACTGACGATGTCCTTTGGAGCGAATGGAAGCGCAGGGGTGTGGGTCAAATTGTTTCAGCAGGAAAGACACAGCATCTCAGCGACTCCCTTTAAATTAGTGTCAAAACTACAGATTTTAAACAGTTTTTAAATTGCCTTGTTAGGCCAAGTAAACTCAGAGTTATGATAATCCACAACACATCTTTTATCTGAAAAAAGTCAAATCTCAAGCGCGTTACAATGAGAAGCTGCAGCCCCCCTCCACACACACACACACACGCGCACGCACACACCACATAAACAACCTCCCCCCTTCTTTCTGACAGAGGCTCCAAGTTATATATATAATATAATAATAATATTATTTGATTATTTGTCAAGCACCAAATAATCTACAGTAAAAATAAGAAAATGACACAGAAGTTGAATGGAGGTCAGTGCACGATAAAGTCAGTGAGAGCAGGGGTGAGTCGGTGGGTGATGAAGAGGAAGATCATTAGAAGAGGAAGAGCGGACCGAGTCCAGGTGTGACTGCGCAGAGGAGGGGGTCCAGAACCAAGCATCAGTTCTGAGCTCTGCAGAACAGAGGAGGATCTGGATGTTGACCCAGAGGGTGGACCAATGGAGGAAAATACACTTTTTAAAAACTTACAGTAAAATAAATATTTTGTCAATAAAAAAATAATAATGTAAAGATTTTAAACAAAAAAACTTACAAACATTAAAATTAAAATAATTAGATATACTTTGTATTTATTTGAGACTGACAGTTTAAATAAGATGGCTGATTTTCCCTCTGAGGAACATGAATAAATAAAGTAAAAGGGTTAAAACAGTCTAATTCAAATAAGATAATGTCTGTAGTTAAAGAGAACTTATTTTTGAGCTTCATGCATTCAGCTGGGAGCTGCAAAATAAAGATAAAGATAAATTCATTGTGAAATAATTACAGTATTATATTACTGCAATATAAATGTATGTTATCTACAGAACTGCTGCTGCTGACTTCATCATTCTTTTCTTTCATGTGAAGCTTGTAAGCAACATCACATCAATTATGTGAAAGGGATATGTCCCCCTCACATTTAAAAATATTTGTTTGACCCCCCCTCCCACACACACACACACACACACACACACACACATTTACCATGAAATATTAATACACCCAGTGCTGTTTACATTTTTTTGTGGACAAATCCATTCCACTTGATTAAAGCACAAAATTCCACTCTGGGGTTTCAACAACTCTCCTCACTGCATGCAGTGTCTCCCCAGGGTATTTGTCTTGGCAGGGGACATTCATCTCTCAGGGTTTTTTGGTGGACAAGGTGGTGGGAGGAGGGGGAGTGGGAGGAGGGGGAGACGCCTCTGTGTGGCATGCTATCTTACCATTACGTTAATGCCGGCAGTTGTCAACCGGGTGGGGGTGTTAGGATGCTTGATGTGAGCAGAGCGGGCTCTACTCACACAAGGAGAGCTGTTGGTCAGGCAACTCCTTAAAATACACCAGAATACATGAAATGGCATCTACTTTATTCCAAAATTTCTGGAGGAGGACCCCCAGACCCCTCACCAGTGTGCCTACCCCCCACTTTTTACAAATGCTTCTGACACCAATGCTGGTAAGACATTTTCATCAGTGTTTTAACAGTCGGTGTTCACATAAAACTTTTTCACTATACAGAACATCTTTGTGCTGGTGCTGGGAGATGACTCCAACTCCTACACTGTAAGTTATTTAGAACGCTGGGAGTCCTAAAACCAGCTCTGTGGAACTTCCTTTTAGATTGTGATATTGAGTATTCTAAATTAATTGCGAATTAATTGACTGTAATGTGTCTGTTCAATGTGGTGTTGAGTCTTTTTGAGTTTTTTTGGCTGCAGGTCAGTACTCTGGGGCACATATTTTTACATGGTTTGAGTTCAGATACATTGAAACCTCATGTAAGTCATTGTTACTTGAAGCTGAATTGTTTGTTGTTAAAAGCAGTTTGCACTTTTCAGAGAGCATTTTTAATAAACGGCAGTATGTCACGATTTTATTCTATCAACAACACAAAAAAGTTTCAGGCTCAGGATTTTTTTTTTTTCATTTTAAGCCATGATAATATAATAATAATAATCATCATTTTATTTTCAACACTTGCTCTTCTCAAGGGCGGACGTTTCCTCTCAGTCTCCGCTTTGCTTTTGCTTTGTCTTGTCTGTGAAACTGTCTGAGCGTCTCTCTTCTACAAAATCTTCAGAATCATAACTATGGACTTCATTTTGGTCAGTTGGTTCCTCAGCACAACTGATAACATTTCTTCAACAAGAGGACAGGCTGTAGGTGAGACAATTTGTCCTGTTGACATGCACACAGCTATATATCTCATCGACTTGGAAGTCTTGATTGTGTCTATCTCTGCTGTCATCTGTGGATCTTAAGGACACATGTTTAATTGGATTTATGATAACTGGTTCCTGCTTTTTGGAATTGGCTGGTTCCTGGTCTATCAAAACAAAAGGAAGACATCGGCGGCAAATCTGGACCTGGTCGGGCTGCCTGCCTTACATGATGGCTTGGTTCATGTCTCGAGAATCCGGACTTTTGGCTGAATGTATTAGATCTTGGGGATTTTCTCAGGCACGTTCCATTTGTTTGGTCATTTTAATGTCCGCAGGACATCTTACCACATTATTATTTCCAAAAGATTGTCAACAATTATTGACCTTTCATTCATTATTTTACATTTTATTTCATTTTTGACAAATAGAGCTACTCCACCACCATTTTTATTGATTCTGTTTCCATCCATCCATCCATCCATCCATTTTCTTCCGCTTATCCGGGGTCGGGTCGCGGGGGTAGCAGCCTAAGTAGGGAGGATTGATTCTGTTTAAATTAT
>JBBPBX010003020.1:64534-85558 GCA_038048925.1 Garcialebias charrua | reverse complement strand
TAAAAACGTGATACGTATGTAGTAATAACGTGATACGTATTGTGATACGTATCACGTAATTACGTGATATTATGTAGTAAAAACGTGATACGTATGTAGTAATAACGTGATACGTATCACGTAATTACATGATATGTGGTAAAAACGTGATACGTATGTAGTAATAACGTGATACGTATGTAGTAATAATGTGATACGTATCACGTAATTACGTGATATTATGTAGTAAAAACTTGATACGTATGTAGTAATAACGTGATACGTATCACGTAATTACATGATATGTGGTAAAAACGTGATACGTATGTAGTAATAACGTGATACGCATGTAGTAATAATGTGATACGTATCACGTAATTACGTGATATTATGTAGTAAAAACGTGATACGTATGTAGTAAAAACGTGATACGTAATTACGTGATACGTATCACGTAATTACTACATAAGCCCCCCAAAATATTTTCAATAGGTGGCAGCACTACCCTTACGTATACAGTAGAGCAGGCGAGTGGTGGAGCTATCTGTTAGCTTCCTGTGCTACAATCTGAGCTTCTGTGGAGTACTCCAGAAAGGAGGTTCAACACTGAGGTTATCCAGACATTTAGAGTTAGCTTGTGGCCTGGAGTCTGGGTTTTTAGTTCCAGAAAGACTGATGGTATTACATTAATAAAACTCACATTTTCTTAACCTTCAGATAAGTGCATGAAATGAAAAGCTATCCTCAACGGAGCTCTGCTATCTGGATTCACCATGGCAACCGCAGAAACAAACAGGACGTTTCTGAATACCAAGCACTGAGGCGCACAATGATGACATCACAGCTCAGCAGTGCTCTTCAGTTTACCTCAGAGCTTTGATTAATATAGAAAGTTATTGATAATAATTTAAATTTTCCACATGTAGCTCAGTGTTGTGGTCTATTCCTGAGGTTGCAGGTTCAAGCCCAGGCTGCATTAGGAAGGGCACCGGGTGGAAAACAATTGCCAAATCCTCCAGAAGAGAGTAGCCAAAAGAAACTCATTGTTAACAGTCAAAACAATTAACAAAATGAAATGGGCCACATTTCTCTTGAAAAACTTAGTGAAACTGTTGAATATGTTTTCAGAGAAACGGGCCGTAAAGTGGGACACAAACCCACAAACTGATTTAGATTCACTGTGAAAACACAAGTTGTTTACATAAACAAATAATGTCATCATATGGCCAATATCAATAGATGTTTATGAGAGTTTTCTTGTATATGGGGTGAATTATTTTCTGTTTACTGGTTTATGCTTTCTGCTCAACCATTATAAAGGCCGGCACAGAGCTCCGCTCGCACGCACCTTGCACAAGTCTTTGAACGGTTGCGCGAACGCGCCAAGCTCCAATTTTACGACCGCGTACGCGATGCGCAGTGTCTGACCAATCAGCGACCTCAGTTCAGTCCCCTCCGCGTGCAGCTGCTCAAGGAGAACGTGAGCATTTAGCAGAGCTCTGCCCGGTGAACAGGCGCGCACAGAATGCGCTGTGTGTGGCGTCTAGGGAGGACGCTGAGCTCTGCATCGGGCTTAAGTCTTAAGCGCCGTCAGCTCCAGGCACTGCCCCTGACTAATTTAGCGTATGTAATAATTAGTCCCCTTTTATCCTAGCGGTGGGGGGCTGTTTGAAAACAGGTATGGTAAAAAAAAACGGAAAAAAAAAACGTATTTATCACACTATAAGGCACATCAAGCAAAACAGTCAGATAAGTCAAACTTTATTCAACTCATTCACAGTAAAGCCCGAGATACACTGAAGCAGACTCCGTATACGCGCGTATACGGACGTATACGCGCGTATACGGAGCCGCTGCTACACTCGGCTTTCGTTCTCGCGTAGATTCTCGTGTTTTCGCTCCAAATTCTAACGTCATTTCCTCCGTACCGTCACTTCCGATCGTCACTTCCGCTAGTTTTTCGCTCCAAACGCTCGCGTTCTCCTTGTTGTAATATGAGCAGCTGAGCACGGAGTGCTTTTCCTGCAGCCCACAGCCCACCAGGGAATATATAAAACATCGCGCACCCAGGTAGGACCTGAATTCATTCATTTCATTCATCGAGTGAACGGAGGAAGAAGCGGTTACTTGACTTTAGGCAAAAAAACAAAAGAAAAGGCCCGATCAGCGATAAAAAAGAGGAATTTATTTCATTTGTGTAACATACAAAACAGTCCGGCGCCGGGGAAGTTTAGATCAGACACCGCGCATCGCGTATGCGAATCGCGTATGCGTAGTAAAAAAATACTTTTGCGCGTACTTGCCCTGAGGGGCTACGCGGGGCTACGCTGCGTACGGGGCGTATGTACGCTGCGTATTGGCGTATCGTGAGGACGCTCGAGTGTATCTCGCCCTTAACTCAACATTGTTCAGTTGTAACACATAAAATCAGTTCCAGGTCAGTAAGCACAACCAGAATGAACACAAAAGGTGCACCTGAGTATAAGGCTCACTGTCGATTTTTGAGAAAATTAAAGGATTTTAAGTGTGCCAGTGCCTTATAGTCCAAAACATATGATAGTTTAATATTTTATTATTTAAATTAATGAGTTAGTAAAGTGTAAAGAATTTGTTTTTCTTCCTTTCTTCAGAGGTTGCTACAGCGAACTATCTTGTACGAAGACTTGACAATTGTTTTTACACTGGATGTCCATCCTGACACAACCACAGACCATGGAGCTACCACAGCCCTCTGTGTGGAGCAGAGAGCTGCATCTAGGGTGTCCAGGAGAGCAGATGGTGGGGGTTAAGAGCCTTGCTCAAGGGCCCAGTGAGGCAAAGAATGTTAGATTTTATTTCTTCATCTGCCTCTGGCCACATATTTTATTTCATTAGGATTTTAGTGTAATATAATAACCACTAAATCCTAATGAAAACCATTTAATCGTTCAACACCATATTTGAATTGAACTGCTGAATTTGTTTTTCATCATCAGTTATGAAGGCAGCAACTCTTTAGACTATTAAAATCAGAGAAGGACATTTTTTATTTGGACCATGAAATCAGGCCAGTGGACAGATACGTAAACTTTGTTACTGGAACACCAGTTACGAGGGTGGACCTTTGCAGGGTAAAGGTTAATTGATGTAAAGATATTTTAAATTCTTAATGCTGCATTTGATGACTTTTTAAAAAATGAGGATCAAATAGATGTGATTTTTTTTCTAGTTTTGAGTGGTAATTGTGAAAAGATGTATTTACTTGGCAACGTAATGTTTGCTAATTTTATCTCAGCGTGATGAACAGACTTGGTTCTGACGAGAGCAGCACGTCTGAGGTGTTAGACAAGTGTGGCTGGAGAATGTTACTGAGATGAATTAATCTACCACATTTTTTGGATTATAAGGCACATTAAGCGAAACAAAACAGTCAGATAAGTCAAAATTGTAGTCAACTCATTCACAATAACCACAGAAAATTGGTTCGAGGTCAGTAAGTGCAACCAGAATTAAGACACCCTAATTATAATGCTCTCTGTCAATTTTTGAGAAAATTAAAGGATTTTAAGTGTGCCTTATACGATAGTCAGAAAAATACAGTACCGGTAATTAAAAGTGATACTGTTAAAAACAAAAAAAAATCTGGGAATCAGAGCAAATCCGATCTAGGAGGGAAATACGTTCTTGACGTCAGACATTATTAAGTAATCAACAGTTTATCTGATTAACTCTAATTTCTCCACATATCGGCGGTCTGCCAGAGAACTTGTAGGGTTCAGGTTAAGTAACACTTCAAAGCTGTGAGTCCTGATTTTGTGCAAATATTCAGATCATTAAACTGGGTGAGTCAGTAACCGACCAGTTCTAATGGCACATTCATGGTGTGTTCAAAATGTGGGACATGACGCCCTTATCCATCGAATGGGTTAAAAATAAACTCATGTCAGATGGCTGCTTCAGACGAGGACCAGTAGAAATGTGTTTTCCTTCCATAAACCTGCCATCGAGCAGGTGTACTCCACAGAGTCTGTAACCACAGTGACTCACAGTTTCATTTAACTTTCTTTCTCAAAGGGAAGATTCAGAGCGTCCCTGAACTCAAAGCTTTGGCTCAACTTGCTTTCTGAAATTCCTCCCTGATCTCTAAACCAAATCTTATCAGTTACATCTGAATATTTTGCTGCTCCCTTGATTTTTTTGAAACCAAAGGATCATTTTATAACATCTAACGCCCGACTGCACATTTATGATGACGCACAGCAACGAGCAAATCAAAGCATGTGGGTTTGTTTACCTGTTTTTTGCTATAAGGGCTTTGATGCGGTCAACTTTCCTCTGCTTATCAGCCTCCTGCTCAGGACTTAAAGGCTCCTCAGGGTCTGATTCAATGTAACGCTCCGGAATCAGCACTTTGTCGGGCACAGAGAGCTGAAATAGAACAATCAGGCACACAATGGGCATGTCATGTAATGAGGTGATCTGCACGTCACAAATAAAGCAACATACAACGCTAAATAAAACATTAAAAACAAGTACCGGTAGCTGTAAATCCTACAAATTCAACATACAATGTAGGGTTTTTGGTTCATGCTCTGTTTTAGTAAAAACTACTCATATAATATGTGGAGCACACATTACGGTATATGACAACATGTTGTCATATATAATGCGTGCTCCACAAAATGGGTTCAACAAAGCGTAATTCAAATGTCTGATTTTCATTATTCACGCTGAATAATCTCATGTTGACCAAATTCATAACTGAAAGCATAAAAGCAAATTATTGTTTTTGAAATACGAGAAGATTTCATGTCAAAATGTGCTGAATTATTCAAAGTGTTCAAATGTCAATCTTTGCTGAAGCTCCTCTGACTGGGTGACGGTCTATTATTTGGGCCGTCTTGACTTGATATTTTTATAGACACAGTTTCCTCTTCATGTACAGTTCATCAGGGTATATACAGAAAATCTTGTTAAATTTAATACCCTTTAAAACCCCGCAGACACCCTGTTCATACATCAAAACAAACACAACGTGATAACAGAAGCATTGATATCTACAACATTTAAATTAGTCTGAGTCACAGACTGTGCCTTGCCTCTCGGTCAAGGTTGAAATCCGCCTGGGTGGATTCTTTGAGACGAGCGATCTCCTCTGAGGGCGTCTCCTGCTCCCTCACCACCTCCTGGTGTCTCAGGGAGGCCTCCAGCTCCTGGATGTCAAAACTCATCAAGTCATCTCTGCGCCTCACTTGGGACTAAAGGCGTAAACCAAACGAGAGCCATGTATGAAAACTGAAACGACGTTCACTTGATTTGACTGAACAGATCAGACTTCAGTAGGTGTGCTGGCCATCAAATACCTGCAAGGTGCGGAAATGATTTTCTTTAGTGGTGAACGAGTGACTGCGAGAAGGAGTGTTCTCCAGGCTGCCACCCCGGACGCCGGCTGCTCTTTTCTTCTCCCTGAGGGTGCCTAGCTGGTGGCGACGGATCCTCTCCATCTGCTCTTCCACACTCATTCTGGGTCGAATAAGCTCCACGGTGCACAGCTGCTGATCTGCTGCACTGTGTGGACGCTCCTGGCAAAACATGGGAATAAAGAACTAAGTTCCTCTTATAAAAATAAAATTTAAACAAATACCTTATTTTTCACCCTATAAGTCACAGTTTTTTTGCATATTTCACATGCCCTGCGACTTATACGCTGAAGCAACGTATTTATGGATTTTTTTCCCCATATTTATAAAACAAGTTTTGGTTGAGATATGACTGTTTTCATTCATTCTGACTGAAAATATTGAACACTACCATTTTCTGCTGCTAGATGGCACTCGAGTGCTATCTAACGGCTGAAATACTTACCTATTCCATGCCATTGTATCATGTAAAAGGTAAAAGTGGCCATTACGGTAATGACACAGTCGGCTTGCCGTAGCCTGCCACCATCGTCTGCCTGGAGCAACCGTCAAATCAGCTGCATTTCTCTGCACCGCCCCGGAGAAATGCAGCTGATTTGACCATTGAAGTGCATTTATTAAGGAAAAGTTAGACTGAGACACACTTTTACTATACTGTAATGTTGAGCAAACAAATAATTGTTTTTAAGTGTTAATCTTGTTAAATTCTTATTAAAGTCCTCCCGTGAATGCCTCTGCAGCCGCCATTTGGCAGCCAATCAATTTTTGGCACAACACCGGCCCACATTTCTGGGTTGTCACCGGTGACACATAATAGACGTGGCATATTTATGGATTTTTTTTCTTCTTCACTTTAGATAGATGCAGATCTAAGGCTGGAATCTCATATCAAAACAGTTGTGAGATCTAGCTTTTTTCACTTAAGGCAGTTAGCTAAAGTGAAACCCATTCTTCCAAGGCAGCATTTTGAAACTGCAATCCATGCACTCGTGACCACACGGCTGGATCTTTGTAATGCACTTTATGCTGGCCTAAGTGATTCATGCATTTCCCAGCTTCAAAGGGTTCAAAATTATGCCGCACAACTTTTAACAGGTACACGGAAATTTGACAGTATTTCCCCTGTTTTGGCCTCTTTGCATTGGTTACCAGTTTATAGGATTCACTTTAAGATACTTTTATTTGCTTTTAAAGCTCTAAATGGCCACTCTCCTCCTTACTTGACTGAGCTGCTAAATTTTTGCACTCCTTCCCATTCTGTCAGATCAGCTGACCAGCAGTTTCTGAAGATCCCGAAAACTAAGCTTAAGCTCAGAGGTGACTGTGCTTTTTCTGTGATTGCCCCTAATCTCTGGAATGATCTTCCGAGTGACATAAGACAGGCCTCTTCCCTTACTGTTTTTATGTCTCTTCTTAAAACCCATCTTTTTTTCTTTGGCTTTTGGCGCAATCCGAGATGTTTGATTTTGTTTTATTGTGTGAAATTTTATTATTTTAAGTGTTGTTGTTATACCTGACAGTGCTGGGCAGCGCTAATCCATGTATGTATTAGCAATGCTAGCGGACGCTAATGCTAACACGCTAACCGCCATTTTGAACAGGGCAAATGCGAAATACTTTTTTAAATCCAGCAGATTTGACCATTTGAACCGGTTAAGCTCAGAAAAACCTTGTGCTATATAGTCAGTGACGGCGGAAAATACAGTATGCACTTTAAAGCAACACAAAGATAAAAGCACACATAATTTTAGAATACTGTACTGTGTTTGATAAGGACAAAAATAAAAGAATGACCTCAAGGTAAAGCTACTTTTTCACAACACTTTGAAATTACTGTCACAACATTCAGCGCTGCGGCACAAATATTTAGATTCATTTTGCAAAGCTCAAGTTCTTGTGTTTGGTGTGTGTAGTCAAACGGTGTCATGCTCTGGTCAGGTCAGAGTACACAAAGCAGCATTCACTGACAATACCAGGTACTGCTGGATATACTCTAAACCCAACCAAGTAGAACTACCTCTGCAAACAGCATACACTGGAAAAACTTAACTTTTATAATTGTTAAATGGCCCATTAACGTTTGCTTTCTTTGAACTGAACCAAGCAAAAGTCCAAATCCCCTGACGGCTGAGTGCTCACACGCTCAACCTGACACACATGGGTGCACTCAGAGGGCTTAGGGGGGTGCTTGTTAATGCCTGAACAGGAGAAGCTGAAGATGTGACAATGTTAATTTTCAGGTTGGTGCCCTGCTGGAGGACTGGCAGATGTGGACTCGTTATTTAAGATCTGAGAACCCAAGCACTTGGTCCGTGATGCAGTCAAAGTGACACAGAGCTCATTTATATTATAATCATCTTTCTATAAGCAGAAGCTCATGCAGACATGCTAAAACCAGGGCACACCCTACCACTAATCACATGGTTCGCATACGTAAGATGATCGTGTTTGAGGCTGAAAACTGTATAAACAACGCTTGGCATCTATTTTCTGAGAGCCCGAGTCACGGCGCGACCATGTGAACACGGGCCTGCTGCACAAGTTACACTCCGTCAGCAAGGGAGTAAACACGTTGAGACAACTGGGTGGTGTCCAGTTTACATCTGTCCACAGAGGCTTACAATCATACGATAACAAGGAAAAGAAAAGAAAAAGGGGAAAAAAAGAATTGTTGCTTTTTTTTAGTTCTTTGCAGGTAGAAACAAACATTTCATCAAGAACTCAGGTGAAGTGACTCACCGTCCTGGGGTCAGGCTTCCTGGTCTTCCTTAAAGTTACATACGAGGCTATAGATAAAGACTCAGGCACTGGAGATTTGGTTCTGGGTGGGACAATGCCGACTGGGTAAGACATGCCTGACCACACAAAGACATAAGAGGTGACCGTGAGCTTCCACAGATGGAATATAAAATAAAAAAGTTAACAGCAAAATTATAGATAACTATTTATTCAAGAGTAAAGCAAACTAGCACATAAACCCATACTTCTTCTACAAGGCAGAGAAATTAGTTACACGTTTCATTAATTTGTATACAGTACTTTTAGAAAACGTGTTGTTTTAAAGTATTTATGTAATGTCAAGTAAAAGTAATAGTTGGCTCATTTTTACTCAGTAAAACAAACAGGTCATGTGACTGGAGGTAAAACTGTACAATGTAAAGAAAATAAATGGCAGTCCAAGCATAGAGCAACTGCTGGGCAACAAACAGATAATTAGACAGACTTTGTGAAATATTGAACTGGATTAGGTTTAAACAATATCAACCACCAAAATTATCTTAAATTTGCAATAAAACATTTTGCATGAATATTGAAAATTCCACGTAAGACAAGTACTGTCTTAGAAATAACACAAACACACACACATATATATATACTGTACCTGTATACTGTATATGTGTGCATGTATGTATGTACCGTATTTTCTGGAATATATGTCGCACCAGAGTATAGGTCGCACCATCCAATTATTGCCAAAGAATTGGAAAAATCCATATATAGGTCGCACCTACGTCAAAATGTGGACCGTGTTTAGCTCTGCTGCAAATGTCTGCCACAGGAGCGCACAGCAAGGCTTTTAAGAAGATTAACACTTAAAAACAATTAATTGTTTGATAAAAAATTATAGCAAATATGTGTCTGAGCTGAACTTTTCTTTAATAAATGAATAATTTTAGCAGGATAAACACCTAAAAAAATATATTTGTTAGCTGACATTATTGTAAGAGTGTGTCTCAGTTTAATTTTTGTTAATAAATGATTACAAATCAGCTTATTTTATAAAAAGCCATATATAGGTCGCACCTGAGTATAGGTCGCAGGCCATGAAAAAAAACGATTAAAAGGTGCGACCTATAGTCCGGAAAATACGGTACTGGTGCCGGTCATAAAATTAGAATAGCATGAAAAAGTTGATTTATTTCAGTAATTCCGTTCAAAAAGTGAAACTTGTACATTATATTCATGCATTACACACAGACTGATATATTTCAAATGTTTATTTATTTTTTGTTGATGATTATAACTGACAACTAATGAAAACCCCAAATTCAGTATCTCAGAAAATTAGAATATTGTGAAAAGGTTCAATATTGAAGACACCTGGTGTCACACTCTAATCAGCTAATTAACTCAAAACACCTGCAAAGAACTTTAAATGGTCTCAGTCTTGTTCTGTAGGCTACACAATCATGGAAAGACCGCTGACTTGACAGTTGTCCAAAAGACGACCATTGACACCTTGCACAAGGAGAGCAAGACGCAAAGATCATTGCTAAAGAGGCTGGCTGTTCACAGAGCTCTGTGTCCAAGCACATTAATAAAGTGGTGAAGGGAAGGAAAATATGTGGTTGAAAAAAGTGTACAAGCAATAGAGATGACTACACCCTGGAGAGGATGGTGAAGCAAAACCCATTCCAAAATGTGGGGGAGATTCACAAAGAGTGGACTGCAGCTGGAGTCAGTGCGTCAAGAACCACCATGCACAGACGTATGCAAGACATGGGTTGAATGGAATTACTGAAATAAATAAACTTTTTCATATTTTAATTTTATGACCAGCACCTGTATGCATACCTCAGTGCATACAGACAGTTGTCTGAGACTAAATATATAAACTGAATGATATTTTTACATATTGCAGTAGTGTTTTATTTTATTTTATGCTATGCTTCAGAATTAAAAATGACTTAAATGGGAAATTGTAAAGTAAGTTTTTGCATGTTTCTGTTAACGGCTGGGTCAACTCTTAAATATCAAAAGAAGTGGGAGTTTTACAAACAAAGTCAACATTTAAAGTTACTCAGGCAAAACTGCATTCAAATGTCAACAAGAAACCCTGACACCATATCAGTATTTTCCTGTAATGCACCTTTGTTTCCAGCATATTCTCTGTCAGACGGGTGTTCAGATCGGTCCTCTCCGTTGTTCTCATCCACCTCGGCCACTGTGGTGAGCTCTGGTTCACTCTTATAAAGCCTGTAGTCTGGCCCCTGCCAAATGACAAACAGGTTTAACACACAAACAAAGGCTTTCACACAAAATGTGCAACGTCTGCTAACAAACTGACATTTACTACAGTGAGAAAACAGAAATGTCAAAACAAAAGATACAACTTAAAACAAGTAATTTTAGTTCAACAAAACGTAAGCATCAGGAAACACATTCAAACTTGGATACGGATTAAAACATGGAAGATAATAGCTTATTTCTATTTATGCAATGAAAAAAAAAAAAAACAGAAGCGAGACTTCAGTTACACAGCTAACGTAAAAAAATGAGTCATGGCAGTATGTTGAACAAAAGCAGAAACGATCCAAATTAAAAAATTAAAATAAGACACTCTGACACATGACGGTGAGTTATGACATGTGATGAAGCAGCTGGGGGGAGGGTCAACCACGGGGCCAACAGGTCAACAAGCTTACGCTGTGCGCGCCATTCCTGTGGTTGTTCTTTCTGTCCTCTGGCCTGTGGAGGGACGAGGGGCGCACACCAGCATGAGAGGCTGGAGGGGGCACGGCGGGGGAGTTGGGCTCGTAGGAATGGGGTAGGGGCGGCCGCGGGGGTACAGAGCCCTCTTCCTGGGGATTAAACAGGGCATTACAGGACATGAAGCTGGGTGACACGTGGTGCCACCGTGCAGGATCAGAGCAGCAGCCATCTGGTGCATTTGGCCCACTGGAGGAGCAGGACAGCTGATCAGCCTGAGAGAAGGCTCCACATTATTACTGCTTGATGGATACATTCACCCAGAGGCCAACAGAACACAACTGAGTGGTAACATCATCATCCATACTAATAAAAAGAATGTGTGTAAAAGGAACAATTTACTTTTTTAAAGTGGGGCTCTGTTGAGTACATTGTCAGTATCTTACCTGCAGTAGATACACTCCAGAGCAAAATTCTCATGAAGGTGAAGTACTGAGAGCAGGGCCCAGTCAAGAGCAAACTTCCATCATTTCAGACAAAAACCTAAAGCATTTTCTATCAGTCTGAGTGACCAGTTATGGTCTGCTGTGGTTATTATATATTGATTATATATTAGGGGTGTAACGATACACAAAACTCTCGAGACGAGACGAGACAAATTACAGAGTTCGCGAGAACGAGACGAGATTTTAATATTAGTTCAAGAAAACTTCAAAGATCGGTTTTATGCCGCAAAAAGGCTTTTATTCTGTTTTAACATGTATTACAAACCCAACTGATGTCTTCATTTTACTGATTGAATCTCCTTAGACCTTAGAACGTTCAACTTTGTTTAAAAAAAATAGATATTCACGCAGGACTTTCCAAAAATTGAACATAAATATCCGCATCAGCACTGAATCTGCAGCCGTCACTCACCAGTGTTGCCAGATTGGGCGGTTCACCGCGATTTTCCTTCTGACTTTTGCGGGTAAAGAGTGCTTTGGGTGGGTGGGACTCTATCTGGCAACGCCGGTCACACCGGTGTTTACACAAGTGTGTCTTTACATTCGGGGCAGCGTCGGCAGCGCCGGGACCCTCCATCAATGTAGAGGCGTCTGCGGCACCGGGACCCTCCATCAGTAGTTGGGGCGTCTTCTATAGCAACTTCATCCGGCGAAGCCATGCTGTCCGTGACGCTGACTTGCTAGGGGCTGCTAGCATTAGCATTAGCGACTCGCGAGACAACGTTACCTCTCAATGAGAGATATCGCGGGAGTTTAATATCGCGAGATCTCGTACAACGAGATCTCGTTACACCCCTATTATATATTAATAATTGTTCACACTGTCACTTTTATATGAACCAGTTTTCTACTTTGTTAGCATTATGTGTGAAGTGCCTGCTAAAATACTGTACAACTGTTTTTTTTTTCCTTGTTTTTTTTTTTCACTACTCAGTTCTGCTCTTTAACCAGCAAATTTTCACCAGGCTCCTTCAAATGTCCTCCTATTTTCCCCACATATTGCTTCCTTAATCACTAGTTTTTACAGTCTTGTAGTAGTTGTTAGGGATTCAACTGTGAGTCAATACTTACTAAATATGTTTGGTAACCTTTATACCGCACATGAAGCGACACCATCATTTCTTGAGCATCATCAAGGAAACAGTGAAATTGTAAACCACTTGCAAGAGACAAGGTGTGAACGTACAAAGTATTTATGCTTGTTTGAACTGTCATAAAAGTGGGACTCTGCTCCTGTTAAAGCTCTGTTCTAAATAACATTTAACTTGACAAGTCCATGAGAATTTCTCCCCAATTTTTCAATCTGGGATCACTTTGAAAGCAGTCTACTGCAGGTAAGATACTGACTACTGAATAATTTCACAAAAACCCAGTTCAACAATCTAGTTCAACTAACAGTTATTAGTGTTTTCTATTCTATAATATATATAAAAAAAGAAATACCAAAAGAAAACCTTGGACATTTTTGATAAATAATTTTAGCTGTTAAACATTTGGTCCAAATATTAGTGTTTTCTATTCTATAATATATATAAAAAAAGAAATACCAAAAGAAAACCTTGGACATTTTTGATAAATAATTTTAGCTGTTAAACATTTGGTCCAAACACAATTTAAAGATCTTTGACTGATCCAGATATGCCATGTTGTCTCAAAAATAGAACGCTAATAAGTTAGTTTTCTTGTTTGTGGAGCTTCACCTCATTTTTGAGCTTATTCAAGTTGGTTTGGGGTCCAGAGAAGCCCATCCCCTCCACAGCGTTTCTCTGAGCTTTGTTTTTACTGAGCGCTTCCATCACATCTTGAATCCTCCACAGCTCCTTTTGGATGCGAACGTGCTGCTGACTGGGAGGCTCCGTCTGAGCACACAGAGGGGAAACATTTATAAATCGCTTTTGAAGTTCTGAGCATAATTTTGTAAAATAATGTGTAAAAAAATAAAATAATGTGATGCATTACAACAAGTACAGTACAGTGTTTCCCCTACCATTATACAGGTGGGGTGCCCCACCTTGTCAACAGAACTGAGCACCCCGCCTACCAAACTGAACTTGCTCCTACTGACATAGCACTAAGCTAGCGGCTCGAAATACAGGCTCTCTAGCTAAAAAGCTAAAAGCGCGTCTTTCTTCATGCTGAACACCCCCGCTCAAAAACTGTTGGTACAAGCTGCGCTCAGACATGTCTCTCCCCCCCGGCAACAAAAATCATGGATGAGATGAGCACCCCGCCATGGCAAGTTAACTAGGGGAAACACTGAAGTAACCGCTATATTGAAATGTGTTTGCTAAAGTGTCCAACATTGATCGAGTCTCTTCAGTCTGTGAGAAAAATTTACTAAATAAAACAGCAGCAAGCACAAGACAAAAAAAAAAAGGTTTAAGTTTGAAGGGACAACCAGGTGATCAAGGAGCATTAGAAGAAGATATACATTTAACTACCCCTGTACAATAGGGATGTGCGATATGGCATAAAATTCATATCACGATATGTATTGTGAAGGGTGGCGATAACGATTTACATCACAATATGTTTTGGTATAAAACTTACCATGGGAATGAACAAAAAAGCATAGGGTGACCTTTTGCCATCATTTACTTTGAAAACTGTTATACCACAAAATAATCTCAATAGACTATATGCCACGGGGGTTCGTGACGTACTTCCGGTAAAATATAACCCACATCTGCCACTTCCGGTTCCCATCCACTGCCGTTGTTGTTAGCGTTAGCTCCTAGTAGCAAACCATGACAACGACCCGAAACGGGAAGTGGCTGCGCGCTACTGGCACTACACGTGAGTTCCGTTGTGTCCGCCCACCGGTGGGAACAGCTGTTCCGAGGGGGGGTTTGGGCGAACATTTATCGCGGCTATCCGTAGGGGGAACGTCGCCATAATTTTATATGGATTTATATGTGTATAGAGTTATTATTGGTGTGTATGTAGATGTTTTATTAATTGTATTTAGTCATTTATGTTCGTGTCTTTCCCGCTAACCGGAAGTGCGCCGTCTGGGTGATGACTGCGGAGGTGCTGGAACAAATATCTGTGGCATATAGTCTATTAAGAAAATTCCACTACTAGGTCCAGAGAGTTTTTAAAATAAAACCAAATCAAGTATTACCGTAGGCTTGTTTCTTGTAGTGCAAAACAGTGCAAAATATATCCAATGTAGTTTTAGCCATAGGTTTTAAACAAAATAATATGTTGTTAACTCTTAACAGTTTCCAGTATTCTCACTTAATAAATGAACAGTAACAGAGCAGCATTTTACACTGAAACACTTCACCCTCCAACCCTATAGTGGGCGTCTCCTTCTGCTTTAAGGAGAACTGACACAAAATGGCGACCGGTTTCCTCTGTGGCTTTGACCAGAGGGTCTCGCAGTAAAATCACACAACACATACCGTAGTTCTTTTCACAGATCAGAGAGCAGGTTTCTCTAAAGCTGACCAACACTTACAGTACTTTAAACAGGGAAAAAAAAACCTTTCAACAGAACACAGCGTTTTACGCATGCGTCTGAATACAGCAACACTATGGCAAGCTGGACGTAGATAGCTTGTAACTTCGCTACTTAGCTCTCGAAGAAAAAACTTTAACACTACTTACGCACAGTTTTCAAAACACACACAACAAAATGATTGAATCTGACAACTCTGATTTGACATCAGACACAGCATTACTGCGGTTAGCCGGTAGAATACAGATCTCTATCTTAGGCTAAATGTCTTTCGTTTCTACCATGTACCATATATATTGCACATTCATACTGTGCAAATGACACTGCAGGTTTACTTGTGGTTTCTAGAGTTTCCAAAAGCAGAATGGGAGGAAGATCTTTCAGTTCTCAGACTCCTCTCTTGTGAAATCATCTTCCAGTTTCTGTCCATGAGGCTGACACATTGTCCAGTTTTAAGACTGGGCTTAAGACTTTCCTTTTTAATAAATCCTATAGTTAGTGTTGGCTTGGGTTTCCTGAACTATCCCTTAGTTATGCTGCTATAGGCTTAAGGCCGAGATACACCTGAGCGTCCTCAGGTACGCCACTCTACGCGCGCATTTTGTGCGCATGTGTTTTGCTGCTATACTTCAGAAACTATCAGCTTTCAAACGCTCGCGTTCTCCTTGTTGTAATATGAGCAGCTGCGCACGGAGGGGACTCAACTGAGCTCGCTGATTGGTCACTTGCTGACACGCCTACTGAAATGATTGACAGCTTTCAGTCAGCTCATGTAGCTCGCTGAAGACCGCGGCGGTGTTCTGATGCGGTGTTTCTACTATATATGTTATAAAAAGTTCTCTCAGAAATAAAAATAATAACAGGGAGTGCTTTTCCTGCAGCACACAGCCCACCAGGGAATATTTAAAACATCGCGCACCCAGGTAGGACCTGAATTCATTCATTTCATTCATCGAGTGAACGGAGGAAGAAGCGGTTACTTGACTTTAGGCAAAAAAACAAAAGAAAAGGCCCGATCAGCGATAAAGAAGGGGAATTTATTTCATTTGTGTAACATACAAAACAGTCCGGCGCCGGGAAGTTTATGGTCAGACACCGCGTATCGCGCACGCGGACGTAAAAAAAAAGCTTTGCGCGTACATGCCCTGAGGGGCTACGCGGGGCTACGCTTTTGCCTTGACGTATGTACGCTGCGTATAGGCGTACCGTGAGGATGCTCGAGTGTATCTCGGCCTTTAGACTGCTGGAGGACAAACTGACCACATTTCCTCACTGTGCTGCTGTCTTTACTTACTCTACTCTACCTTGTTTGTATTTGTAATTATTTATCCTGAACATGTGTTTTTGTCTTTCCTCCTATAGAGAGTACCGTACACCTGGACCTGCCATTCTTTGTCTGTCTCATTCCTGTCAAACCCAGCCAGTCGAAGCAGATGACCACTCGTCCTGAGCCTGGTTCTGCTGGAGGTTTATTCCTGTTAAAAGGGAGTTTTTCCTTTCCACTGTCTCCTTTGTGCTTGCTCAGGACTGCGACAAAGTGAACATTCAACACAATCTGCTGCTTCCGTAGATAATTTACGAATTGATTTTTTTATATACAAAGCATGTGAATGTTTCTGTTCAGCACCCTGAGACAACTTCTGTTGTGATTAGGTGGTATATGAATAAACTGAATTGAATTAACAAAAGGTTTGTGGGTAAAGAGGATGTCCACACTCTGCTGGTGTTCTGACATCTCTGAATGAACATTAGCTCTGATGCATACTCATCCAGAAATAACTGGTAAAAGTGTTTGTCTCTGCACCTCTATTAAGATGAAGAACAAGATAAAATACAGATTCATTAAAGCCCCACTGACATGACTTTTTAATTTTCATAAAATGGCTCAAAATATATATATTTTATCATTTAAATATGTTCGTTTTTGCAAACAAAATGATAAATCACTTTAATTTTGCTTTAAAAGTGATTTTGAACTTCAAGCCGTGTTTAATCATGGGAAATCCGATTACACACGAACGCACCATCTGTGACGTAACACCGGGCAGAGCTCTGGGCTTGTCACAGTGCGCGGGTATGAGCAGCTCCACATGAAGGTAAGTCTGATACAGCATCAGACCTAAATTAGATCCTGTTGTTTCTTGTTCCATCACCCAAACTATTTTCTGCTTCCCAAAATGAAGACAAATAGCTCAAATCTTCACATAGATTGATAAATTCATCTGGTTTTAAATTGTCTGCTATTAAAGAGACCAGAGCCCTCTGCCTCTCACTACGTCACAGATGGTGCGTTCGTGTGTAATCAGATTTCCCATGATTAAACACGGCTTGAAGTTCAAAATCCCTTTTAAAGCAAAATTAAAGTGATTTATCATTTTGTTTGCAAAAACGAACATATTTAAATGATAAAATATATATATTGTGAGCAATTCGATGAATAGTAGAAAAATCATCTCAGTGGACCTTTAAGGCCTGCACTCAGGTCATCAATCACTCACTCTGCAGCTTTAGGATCTCTTAACTCTTGGCATCAGGGGTCCTAGAGCGGAGTTATGCTATTCTTGCCTAACGTCAAAAATAGTCTTAAAAAAGGGTAGGCAAGATCCAGAGCTGTGTCTGCAACTCTAAATGTGTTTGTGCTATTTTAACTGAATAGAAGAACTATTGCATAATCAATTAATTAATTAATCAAATGTTAATTTTTTTTACCTGTGGGCTTCCCAGTGCTTCTAGCTGCTCCAGCAGGTTGCTCTTGGCTGACGTCACATCTCCTTCCAACCTGTCATACTCCCTACATGACCGCTCCAACTCCTGGTTTGGGTGGAGAAGAAAGACTTGTTGAACGACTAAAGCAAATAGGCAACAACTCTCACGTTGGACTGAAAGTAGTAGTCCGGGTGTGTGCAGAGTGAATGGATGTGCAGGGCAGCTCACAGCAGTGACTCTGGACAGCTCTCTGCAGGTGCTGAGGAGGCCGCTCTGCAGCAAGTCTCTCTGCTGAACGACGGCCGGGTCGTCAGAGCCCAGCTCGATCTCCTGACTGGCCGACAGAAGAGCAGTCTCCAGTGTGTGCTGAAAACAAAGACAACTTGTTAAAGATACAGATTCAAACAAAGTTTTGTAAGAAAACAATAAGGAACGAGTAAATTTTCACCTTTTCTCTGTACAGCTGCTGAAGCTTTTCCTCATGCGTCCTAACCACTTTATCCTGCTCGCACAACCTGCTGAGTTTAGTCTGAAGACAAAAAAAAAACATTGTAAAGCACTTTATTTTCTTTTTTTGTAACTGAATGGGTGAGTGCGTCACTAATCTTACATCAGTATTCACTTCCTCTGGCATGCATGTGTACGCTTGTTCCCCGTAGTCTTCTGGACTCAGCTGTGAAGACGGAGCGAGCATTACACAGAGACAACAAATCTCCACATACACGTCAGGATCTGGAGATCTAATGCAGTGCTATCACAAAGCTCTGTCAGCGAGCCGCGGGATTTACTCTTCACCTACAGCTTTTGTTTCACTAAATCAGAGGATCTTCATCAAACCTGCTGTGAAAACACAGCCAGTCCAAACACAATGTCATATTTCATCTGTAACATCATTTATCTTCATCTGCACAACACTTTGGTTTTACTGCAGACCCAAAAGTGGAGCACATAAAACGGTCTCAGTAACTTTACTCTAGCTGGTCCTGTGTCCACACACAGTGTTTTTAAAGTACCAGCTATGTGTTTACTGCAATAAGGTAACAAAAAATTAGCTCAAAGACAAAAAAAAATGGCTAAAGATTTTCTTTAAAGCTGCAAAAACAAATTAAAAAAAATATCTTATTTTACTTAAACATACAAAACAAGTGTCCAATGTCCAAATGTACCGCAGTAACTTCTACTTTATTTTAAAATAACTGTTTTTATGTGGTTTAAAATCTTCCAATGACTCGTTTTTGCCACTTGTCATTGAAGCAGGGAACATTACGTCATCTGCATTGGATCCCATGTTTCCAAAAAACACAAATCACTGTGAAATCTAAAACAGCCCACAAATATTGTGACAGTGTCACATTTCTGTGTTGTTTTATGTTTATCTTTACATTAGATATGAAATTACATAAAAACAAAGTGCCAATTTTACCCTTAACTGTGTTTTATCTATTATGTGTAAGCAAATGATTTGCTAATTTTTCTTAGTGAAGATTTTTGGATTATGCGTTCTTTTTCTATTTGTTTAATAAATGTTGCTTTCAGTCTCATCCTCAGGAAGAGAAACACAACACTGCCACGTATTAGATTAATTATCTGTGTGAACCAAGAAGAACTTTAAAAAGTACATTTATAAGCAAAGCAAACTTTTTCTTAACTAAAAAAAAATATGTTTTCTCAAAAGTATCATCTAATTTCAAATCTAATGATACAGAAATAACAGAAACACAGAAAATGACTCTGCCCAAATAGTTTGCGACCCGGTGTGAACGTTTCACTCTCACACCTGCACTCTTTCACACGCCCCGTCTCAGTTGAACCACATGGTACATTTAAAGCAGCAGGAACCACATGGCATTCCACACGGAACATGCAGACGCTCCCACAGCTCGGGGCTCTTTCATGGTGGTGTCGAGTGGACTACGAGTGACATGAGGAGGAGGAGGAGGAGGAGGAAGAAGACGGAGTTCTGGCTCTGCTGAACAGGTGGGAATGCAGCTGTAGTGGAGCCTAGGAAGGAGTTAAGGTTTTAACACATGGGGCGGGGGTCACAGAGGTGGCAAAGTGGCTTCACAGGGATCATCACGTACATGGAGGAGGACGAGGTGAAGACACGTAAAGAGGAAGATTAAATTTACTCAAAATGTATGGGACTTTATCCTCATCAGTATGTCTCTGGGCCTTAAAGCTGCTATATGTAACTTTTCTAACAATATATTTTTAACATATTTCTTCACTCTGTCACTAGACTGATGTTAGAGAAGTAATCTCTGAAAAAAACTAAAAAAAAAATATTGTCCCCTTGCTTCTCCAGGTGGTAAATAGGCATTTCTAAAAAGAAAAAGTGACCCGCCATTAACCAGCCAATAAAAACAGAGTTTGTAACCAGCCAATAAAAACAGAGCTTGAATTTGAATTTCAGCAGACCATGGGAGAGCAGAGCCATATATGGCTCTGAGGGGGAGGGATCAGAATGCTTTGCCTGTTGAAATTTTTTCGAAGTGCTGCGTTCTACAGAAACTGCAGACTGAACCTTTAATGGTTCAAAGTGTTCAACAACTGCAAGTCAGGACTTGAACCACTAAATTCATCTAACTGTGACTAACTTGTGGAGAAAATGCATAAAAAGAACTCTCACCGCAGTGAGAGATGCTGTAGAGGGACATTCAAACATCCAAAGTGCTTAAAAAAAATAATACAGCTCTGTTGCCTTTAAATGTATAAAAAAATTAATTAATTAAAAAAAAGATTTCCTGCCGGCTTTAAAAGAATAGTTCAGATGTTTTCAAGTGTTGGGTCAAATTCTTAACATCTTACCTGTTGTAGATCTTTGAATGTGTCAAGTTTGGAGAAATTTGTGTTCAATTCTGATAATAGTGACGAGCAGGGCCAAAACCAAAGTGGACTGCTGCCGTTTTACAGGAACTTTAACCTCAACGTGAGTACCGTATTTTCCATCATAAACGTTGCTCCGCTATATAAGTCACATCAGTCCAAATATGTCTAATAAAGGGGAAAATCCATAAATACGTTGCTTCGTCGTATACGTTGCATCTATTATGTGTCACCGCTGACGTGTCGCGTTTGTTACGCGTCACCGCTGACAACCCAGAAATGTGGGCTGGTGGTGTTGTGCCAAAAATCATTTGGCTGCCAAAGAGCGGCCGCGGGAGCGTGCACGGGAGGAAGTTAACTAGAATTTAACACGGTTAACACTTAAAAACAATTATTTGTTTGCTCGACTTTATAGTAAAGGTGTGTCTCAGTCTAACGTTTGCTTAAAAAAGGATTTTAACGGTCAAATTAGCTGCATTTCAAAAGTATTCGCTGCCTCTGGCGCTCCCGGGAATGTGCAGACAGGGAGGAAAAAAGGAAGGAGGAACGACGTGTGTTTCTTTGAAATTTAACATGATAAGCACCTATACACAATTACATGTATGCTCGACATTACAGTAAAGATGCGTCTCAGTGGAACTTTTACTTAATAAATGTTACAGTAAAGATGCGTCTCAGTGGAACTTTTACTTAATAAATGTACTTTAAAGGTAAA
>JBBPBX010003020.1:51478-63585 GCA_038048925.1 Garcialebias charrua | reverse complement strand
AGCATCTATACCCACTACAAAAGTTTTGAGATTAGATTTGTTTAAGACAGCAGCAATTTACTTTTGTCTTGGCTCTGCTTGGACTAGATGTTTGCTCGTCAATCAGGATTAAACTTTATTTCTCCAAACCAAGGGCCATCTGCAACAATGTTCATGAGGCTTTTAGAAAATGTTGTTTCAAAAGATCTAAACTATCCTGTTAACTCAGTGAAAGGTAGTTTGAAACTTGTGTCTGTTATCACAGAATTGAGATAATATTCAGATGCCTGGCCAAGTGTAGGGGACTCAGATAATCGACGTGAAGGGATTCTGCACAGAGTTATGGAAATCACTGAAAACAAAAAGATGAGGAAGGCCTACATGCTTTGCAGCCAAAGTGAGAAATATGCAACTATAACTCAGGCGTTTAACGAAGCCCCCATGCCTAGAAGACTGCTTTATCAACACGTATGAGCTTCATCAGTAACTACATACAACCTGAGCACACACACCTCAAATTAAAGGAGGGGTTTAACGGAACGGAGAAAAGTACATACATACAACATGATACTTTTTAAAGTCATGCCCACATGAACATGACT
The DNA here is from genome assembly GCA_038048925.1 of Garcialebias charrua. Taxonomy (NCBI): domain Eukaryota; kingdom Metazoa; phylum Chordata; class Actinopteri; order Cyprinodontiformes; family Rivulidae; genus Garcialebias; species Garcialebias charrua. The sequence goes on along the minus strand of JBBPBX010003020.1, from coordinate 63,004 downwards.
TCTAACACGGAGAGAACAATCAAAAAGCGATGGATGGGGGAAGTGCCGGCATAGCAAACGATACACGGAGACCGTTCTCGAAATGAAGACTTGGACATCAGAGGAGGAGCGTTGCACAACAGACCAAAAAGAACAACAGCGACTGGTGAGGATGATGGGGAGCAAAGCCTTTGGCTGGCCTTACTTGCTGGTAAAGTTGAGGCCTTGGAGCCGAGTTCTCAATCAATTTGTGAGTCATGGCGATTAAAGGGTCATTTTCCTTCATCTAGTTCAGTGCGGAGAGGAGCGATATAGCAAGTGTCAGAAAGTTTACAGCACTTGATTTCTGAGACAACCACAGCATCACGACACCTCACTCCACTCACTGGAAAACACCAGACTCAGACAGAAACACGTGCATCCACACAGGACTGGGAAGGCTGCAGCCCCACCAAGCAGTAGGTGATACTTAGAAACAGCATCAGAAACACATTACACCTTCAAACTACCGTACAGTTCATTACACTGGTGCAAATACAGCAAGCACTACAGTTACTCTGTACTGTAGTCATGTGGCGATAAACAAGAAACACGAGCGAAGAGGAAAATATTTCACTGTGTTCACACTAATCTGAGACTAGAGTGCCTTTTACTAGAAATGTACAAGTGTTCCTGAATGTGCCACTGTGGTTAATAAACCCCACAAGAGCCAATGATAATTGTTAAAAGTCCTACAGTAACTACTCCTGTCCAGTGCACTGTGCTTGTTGTTTGCTTTTACACAATCTCTGTGATAGGTTTCTTGTTGTGAAGTGTCCTTGGGTGTCCTGAAAGGTGCTTTTAAATAAAATGATTACTGTATTATTATTATTACAGCTCCTTTATGTAGACTGCAAGGCAGAGATAAACACATTGTGCTGCTTCAAATAATAAAATAAGAGATGGTTATTGTGTAATTGCAGCAGAGTTTAGCCTATTCATTAAAACTGTTTAAAACAAAAAACAAATTGGCCCATCAGAAAACACAATGCAAACTAAGGCTGTACAACACATCAGCAGGCACAATAGTCAAATTACAGCAATTTTGAAATATGCAAATAAAATAAAATAAAAGCTTTGCAGGTCTTGAACTTGCTGCCAACACAATATTAAATAGTTTAAATTATTTAAAGTGGCACCACAAAGCTCCAAAGAGAAGTGTAAATACTGATGTGAATGTCATCCACAGTAAAATCAAATTGTTAAAAGACACGGTTCAGTTTATTTCTAAGGTTAGCTTAGACTGATAGAGGAGTAATGCATAGGCCTGTCTGTCACGATAACAAATTTTGCTGGCCGATTAATTGTCTCAGAAATGATTGTGATAAACGATAATATTGTTTGAAATTTGACAATAATTAGTAATTATTGTAAAAGTTAAGAAGAAATGTTGGTTTATTTGTTTTGAGTGTAGTACCTTTTTTGACCACTGATGGCAGTATAAGACTGTTTGAACTGAAGGATGGATAGTGAGGGAGTGAACAGTGTGTCTCTTTAAGAAAAATGGGAGAGGCCCCTTAACTTGACATGGGCTGTCTCTCCTTCCTTTTTTCGATTCTCAAATGGCAGAAGCTCGGTGTGGTTTGAGCTCTTTAGCATAGCATTTTTCACACAAAGCTTTTAATAAATAAAAAAAACAGTAAACAAGTTCTCAGCTTCTTTTTGCAGTGAAAAACTTTTTACACAAAGGCATGGGTTTCAACCATGAATTTTGGAGTTTCGACAAGACGAAGGTTTTTTTCCCGAGGTTGGCCAGTTAGCTTAGCTTGTAGCATAGCCTTTTAGCTTAGCTGCTTTTAACAATCCAAAAACGTGATTTTGGATGGTTAAAATGAATTTTAAAGATAAAAGAGAAAGGGAGGGGTCAGTGAAGAGCACCGGAGTTTAACTTTTTGTCATCCAGTGTCTTCTGTAGAATGAGAGACACGAAGAAACGATAAAGCTGATAAATGAAAACAACGTAGATAATTTTCATTAATAATGCGATTAATTGATTTGTTGTTTATCGTGACAGGCCTTGGTATGCACAATGTTTTCAGCTATTACGAGCCAATACTTAAACTTTCTCTTTAAATTAAACTTTTAACAGTGTAACCTAGGGATATTGGATTTTTGGCCGATATCCAATATGCCGATATGTTAAAACTTATTCAGCCGATAACCGATGCCGATATCAATATTTTATATGTACCTTTGTCAGAACATAGTCCTCTTATTTAGGCTTATTTGTTACAAATATTGTGTAACAGCTGTAAGAGCTGGTGACATATATTCATGAATAGCCATATAATATGCATAGCACTTTAACTTATATTAAATGAAAAGTGTTCAATGTTATTTATTAGCATTAGTCACCGGTGACTTGTGGAGGTTTGTTTCAGGTTCCTAGCTGCAGTGTGGGATCCTCTGCACTCCTGTGCATGAAGGACAGACTTTTTAAAGTTTTTGTCTATCCATTGTGCCATAAGACTAATAATGCTAACAGGGCTAATACGACGTCCAAATGTCTGTGGTATAACTTACCCAACAAGTCATGCTATCAGCTAGTTGCTTCTTAATGACGTCGGAAATGATGGCTTGTAACTCGGGTAACGTTACATCAGAAAAATATCTCTGACTGGGGACGACGTAGTGAGGCTTAAAGTCCAAAAATCTTCGGAATCCGACATCCTCACCAACGAAAAATAAAACTTCCACACTGCCGAGATTTTGAATTTTCCTCTCCACCGTGAGATTGTGTAGGTGCACGTGACATCATTGTGTTGCGCTGCCGCTGCAACATCATCACGTTGAGCTGCCGCTGCAAGCAAAAATAGCGCCTTTCATATTGGTGTTATTTTGATGGAATGGCCGATGTTCGATATTGAAATTTAACGTTAATATTGCCCGATACCGATACCATGCCGATAATATTGTGCATCCCTAGTGTCACCATCTGTTTTTATCAACTCATTCTCACTACTTACTCGTCATATATTGATGCTTTGGGTCAGGGTCCCTCCGCGCCACATACTTGACGCGTCGGGTCGCCCCTTCTCGTCACTATTTGGTGTGCAAGGTGCTGTCATTGAATGTTATACTGTGATCTTCTCTTCCGGTTTGGATAGTGAAGCACTTTCATATCTACCGATACTTGTTTTTTAGCAACAGGATGGATTTTTCGGTCAAAATTTAAACCTTAAGCCTAACCTGATAACAAACCCTAACCTTAACCATTCACCTTTTATTTGACCCCCGAACCCAAAACAAACCAATGAGAGCACCCTGCACGCCAATTGCCTTACTGCATATGCCACTTTTTGCCTCTATAACAACATCAACTACTACCTCATACATATACTGTGTACATTGACTCATACGCTGCTTTGCCACTTTGCAAATGTCAATGCTAGAAACCTTTAGTTTATTTTAGTTATACTTTTTATACTCTTTTTTTGTGCTAGTATGCAAAAACTCAGGACAGTATTATGTTCATTAAATGTTTAATGTTTTAGTTTTAGAGTTGGTGTGGATTTTCATGCTCTTGCACCGCTATGCAAAAAAAAAAAAAAACTCAGGACAATGTTAGTTTTACTATTTTATGCTTATGTCTATTATTATATGTTTCAGTGTTTCAATGTTTAGATGTTTACTGTTGCACCGAGGGACTGAGAGAAACGCAATTTCGGTCCTGTGTATGTCCTGTACAGTACATATTGCAGATCTGACAATAAAGTTGACTTTGACTTTGACTTAATGATGAGAAGGGGCGACCCGACGCATCAAGTATGTGACGCGGAGGGACCCTGACACAAAGCATCAATATATGATGAGTAGGGAGTGAGAACATGTTGGTTTTTATCTGTTTACATCTGAAATGATCAGGAAAACATACATCCACCGGTTTGTACTTTGTTTTGCAGCTACTGTTCACACGTCACAGCGAGAAATTTGCTGCTCATAAATAGAACATGAAATATGACAGATGAGGTTTTCTGATGACCAATTTGGTGTTTATATATTTACTACATAAGATATAAAAGTATTTTAACAAACGATCAACACACAAAAAATAAAAACAAGCTGCAGCTCTGCAGCATGCTCACAGGAAATCATTAGAACAATTTGGAGCACATCATTCCATCTGCTGATTTCCAGAACTTTTTACTAGATGGTTGATTGTACAATACTGTATAACTTTAGATGCAACTGTAAAAACCTACACAGTCCTATGTTTTGTGCTTGGTAAAATATAAATATTAAGTGTTTAGATATTAAAACACAACTTGCATTCAAAATCAAAGGCACTGGAATGAACTAAACATATATAACACATACATGCATAGATATATAAAAAACAAAACACTGTACATTTCCATTTTGTCCAGCTCCTTTGCAAACAAATGTAGAGTTTAAATTGTGTTTTTGTTCAACACTGGCATTTGCTTATTAAACAACAGTTAGGGGGTAAATTCACCAAGCAGCAAACACAATTACAACAAAAGTATTAAATGGGTTCAGTTCATTACTAGAGAAGAAGAGAGGGCATGCGCTCATGCATCACCCCACCTGATTGTCCAAATACATGAGGTTCCTTTGGAGGTGATGAGAGAGAATGTCGTTCTAGAGTCAGCAGCAGAGGAGAGAAGAGGCAACAGAAGAGCAAGATAAAGAAAAAATGGAAACCCCCTCTTGACCTGACGCTCCTCTTGTGTGTCTCTTTGTTACTTTCATATCACACAAGCATGTCGTGTATCCAAATATAACCACACACAGAAAATGAAGCAGGACAGTTGAATGTGAAGAAAGCAGGTCAGGCGCCACATGGAAGGGAACAATGCGATGCTGCGTCTGGATGGGAGGGAATGCAGTTTCACTACGACAAAATGGGCCGTGCGATCTTGACCAAGAGCAGAAAAATAAATAAATCACAAAAACAGCCGAGTGTGAGAATAACCAAACTACAAATGGCTTCTTTTTCTGATACAGACAGATATCAAATAAATTCTATTAGAGATGGTTAAAAGCTATTAAAAGTGACCACAGACCCAGATTAATACGAGGGGCCACTGTGGTGTAGAGGTACAGCAGCCGACTTGGGACCAGAAAGTCGCAAGTTCAACTCCCTGCCATGCCCACATGTCATGGTGTTCTTGAGCAAGGCACCTAATCCATAACTTACATAGCTGCCCAAAACAGGCCTCTCTTGAAAATGAGTCCTCGTGACTCAACGAGACTACCTGTATAAATAAAGGTTAAATAATAAAAGTTATTTTGTTGTTCATTCTTAATTTGATTGAATATTTCTGTAATAAAACTTCAAAGACAACTTTGGTCTCCTACTTTGGATGGATATTTATTTGTTATGGTATGGGACTCCCTGTAATTAACCTATTCTAGTTCAGTGACTGAGTTCTGTTTATAAAAGGGTGAACATATTAATGAAGTTGTTGTTGGTCAGTAAACTGACCGGCTGGTGCTCTGCTTTAACGAGTGCAAAATAAGCAAACAAGTGTAGTAACGTGAGGAGAAAGTGTCACCCTTCTTCCTCCATCATGTCATAAATGATACATAATTGGTACATAAATAAGGTAATAAATAATAATAATGTTCAAATATGGCAACTTATAAAGTGCAAGAACATAAAGCTTGCCAAAAGTTTTAACTTTCATCTTAATCTAACATCTAACTGGACTCTTTGTGGGGTACAAAATGAGTTTATCAGCAGCTCGCCCTGTGAAAATGTGTCACGTGTGATGACCTGAAAAACTAAGTGAAGCCAGGTGGAAACAGGTTTGGTTAATGTTACTGATGTGAAATGATTCTGTGTGTTTAAAGCAAAGTGGATAACACAGTAGCCGATCCATGAGGAGAATAAACGTATGAACCAAATCTTCTGGATCGAGATGAATAATGAAGGTGGGTAAAGATGGCGCACACACCACAAGGTACCAAACACGCCTGCAGAGATGTCTCTGGGGGCCTGACCTTTGGGTTGTCGCCCTCCATGTTTAGTTGCATAAGCTGTGCTACAGTGTGCTCCCGGACACTGTTTAGCTCTGCCTGCTGCCGCCGCAGCTTTATCAGCAGCAAAGTCAGTTCTTCAGGCTGCAAAGGAGGGGAGGAGGGACGTACAGCCACAACGAAACAGGAACACACCGCGGGGGTGGGGTGGGGGAAAAGAAAGGAAAGAGCACACCAGGACAAGAGATTTAGAGGCATAAGGAACAAAATAGGTAGGCAAATCCTGGCGATGGGTGTTCATGTGCTTCAGGAACATTAGATTATCCCAGGTGCCATCACAGTTCAATACATAGAAGCTCTTTACATCTGCTTAAAACAGAAAAGTTTACATTTACTGCAGGATCACCAGCTCCATAAAGACAGAATAGCACTGGGTGCAGCTTTGACATAAATTCCCAATCTGGCTTAGAGAGTTGTGAGTGACAGGGTTTTTTAAGTCTCCACTGATGTGAAGTGAGTGTAAGGAGCTCTGAAGTGAACAGATTTTAAATCTTTCATCTTGGAACATACAGCCGAGTCCTGCCTGAATCTGCCTCCAAAAGACCTTGGAAAATGTTTTGGTCAGAGCTGAACGAGCGAGACAGCGAGAGTAGGCACCATTACAAAAATAGCATTGCTCGTCAGACGTCTGCTTAAACCCAAGCTTTAAACGTTTCAGCTGTGCACCAGAGTCATATAAACATTTGTGGATCAACAAAAGGAAAAAGGAAACTCAAAGACTTACAGATTTTCCTTGCAGAGAATGGGCAGTGATGGTCTGGACTGGGATCCCTGCAGGCATGGACCTCCTATCAGGTGGGTAGGCGTACTGCAGAACACAGTTTTAGAAAATAAAATTAAACACGTCTGTTAAAACACAATTATTTTTTTAATATCTTCTCAAGTATTTTTTCAACAAACAGAAGCAATAAATAAATCTGTTTTATAATAAACAATGTCAGATTTATTTAAAGCAGAGATTACAATAAAGCAAACAAATCTATGCCTTTTCTTTTCACCATTTCAATTTTATATTGTTTCATAAACATAATAGTAAACATGTTGCGTGAACTTCCTAACTACTGTCTGAACTTCACATGACAGTTACCGGTAATAAATAAATATAAAAAATTTGATAACAGTTCGGTCAGTGATCCCTGTCGGCTGATACTTTGCTTACTTGAAGTTGAAGCACTGGTTGTTGTCATTCTAGCCATGCAACCATCGTAAATGTCTTTGTGGTGTTTTTAAAAAAAGTGTTGATAAAGATTTGTGTCACGTGACCAGTCAAATTGCAGCCTTCGCGATTAGAAAATCTCATTTTATCATATTGCGATATTATTGCAAATGCAATTAATTGTTCAGCCCTAGTTGAATACAATGTCAGTCACATTTTTTCCATAAGACGTTCCTCTTAAATAATCAGAGCTAGCCTTGTTAACACATTTTAAAACTCTTTCTTCAGTAAACTTGATCCTGAAGTGAAACAGATAAGAGTGATCAATCAATTTGACATAAAACACTTCTGTTTTACAAGAACTGCGAAGTTCCATTTCCTTCCACTGTACAGACACAGACACAGAGGTGGACATCGAGCTGCACTGTCTGCATGGACATTGAAGATGAAACCATTTACAAACCTTGTTGACTTGTGGCCTGTGCCGTCTGTCGAGGCTCGACTCTCGTCTGTAGACGGGGGAGGTCAACTCGGCGCGAGCGTTGGCCATGTTGAAAGATCTCAGCGGAGAGTAGCCACCGTACAAGGAGCCGTGAGACGGCGACGGGGGGATGGAGTGGCTGGGGGCAGCATGCTCAGATAAGTTGATCATGGTTTTGGGGCTGGGCATGTTGCTGTAGAGCCCCGGGGGCTGCCTGCAGTAGGCCTGTCTCTGCTGCCACTCGTACAGCTGCCACATGGTGTCGTCGCGCATGGAGCGCCGCTTGTCAGCCACCGACGGGCCCAGGGCTTGGTCGTACAGAGACGGAGACATGCTGCAGATGCTGTCCCGCTGGGCCATGCTATTTCTGGGCATACTGCGGTAACTATCTCCATAATGAGGCATGTAGGGTACCCGATGGCTTGGCATTTTTCTAGGCAGTGTCTGGTATGATGTGATGCTAAGGAGACACATAACAGAGTTAAACAAGAATAACATGCAGAAGACACTTGGCTAAAAGGAGAAAGTTTGGGCCTGAACTTTCTAGGCATCAAATTAATTTGTTTATAAAAGTGTTAGCATAAACTCTGGATCCAAGTCTACCGTGATCAGCTGTAGGAAGAAATATGATTTACCATTTTTAAGTGCGAGTCTCTCGAGGGAACTGAGCAAAGCAAGACTCTACTCAAACAAATCAAGAGGTTCTCAGAGAAAACGTGGTTTTAAAAAGCCTAACTTCCTCTGTGGGCTCAGAGTCGGTGCAGTGGCATCACAAGCGCTTCATGCTAGGACTTCCTGACAGAATGGGGCTAGAAAGCTCACTGGCCTGTGAAAGCCAGAGCATCAGCATTACAACGAGCATGTAACTGCATGGAAACCAAACATCAGCAGAGAGGAGACAAACAGTGTTTCAAAGAAAAGAGCAGCGAGAGAACATGAACAGACTGAAGCACATTGTGACTAAACCCTATGGGAGTTTGTAGTCATGTTTTTTTTATTTAATAAAAGTACTACAGAATAAAACGTTGTCACTTCAAGGTTCGTGCTCAATAATCCAGCAATAATCTGTCAGGTCATCTGGACGGTTTATTTTTATTTTGTTGAGAGACGTTTCGCCCTCAATCCAAACGGGCTTCATCAGTTTGAGGAGTCACAAACAAACTGTTTTCCCCACTAAGCAGTACACTCCTACAGTGGACCAACCAGTTTGCTGGTGATAAGATGGTTTCTGAGGACTGTCCTTTCCCCCGTCGACTCCTCCCAGACAGGCAGCCACAGCCAAAGTGGTTCAAGACATCAAAGTTCATGCTCAATCATCCGGGTGAAAAATCCATAGGAGTGTACTGCTTAGTGGGGTAAACAGTTTGTTCACGACTCCTCAGACTGATGAAGCCCTTTGGATGGAGGGTGAAACGTCTCTCAACAACAACAAAAAAGAAACTGTCCAGATGACTTGACTGAACATCGTTTGTATGTGGTCACTTCTGTATCAATAAACATGAGGACAGATTGTAACAAAGTCAAGTTTTAATTAATGACATGAATGTTTTTCCTCTTTCTGCAAGTTTAGTCATTCTGCTCATGCCTCAACAAAAACGTCTACCCAATCTGAGCTTTTCTGCTGTTGTTTTAAGAGAGATCTTCTTTTAATGTTTTTTTGTGTTTAAACCTGGCGTTCACGTCCACTTCTTTAAAAAAATAAAAAACAACGTAATCTAGAAGAGATTGGGTATGAAGATGCGTGGCTGGGCAGCTCAGAGCAGAAGCTTGAACAGGAGGACGAAAACAGCTGAGGAAGCATGATGAGCATGTCTGTTTGACAAAAGGACAGAGAGAAAGTTTAATCCCAACATATTAAAAATGGGGTTCTTCCAGCTGCTCCAGCAGCAGGCAGTTACTCTGACAGCCATTGAGTTCCCCACTCCTAATTACTGAGACACCAAGAAATGTCAAATGTTTACAATGTGATGTTAACATTAGTGGCAAATGCGCCATATTTTAAATAGTGCAGCTTTATAAAAAAACTGATTAAAAAAATTAAACTTATAATCTCAATATGGAATGCTTTATACGTTTTAAACAGTGAGAGAGAACAACGTATTTGAACTTGATAATTACTAGTTTATAAGTTTCCTGCTCTTATTGCTGAAGATGAAACTTGTTTCTAGTAAAGTGAAAAAAAAAAACTACTTCTATTGAAACAAAAACTAGTTTAAAATATTTACACAGAATTTAACATTTAGATTTTTTTTTATTAAATATAATATATAACACATGGCAGCATGGTGGCTCCATTGGTAGAGCTGCCGCCTCTCAGCGAGAAGGTCCCCGGTTCAAATCCCGGTCCGAGGGCCTTCCTGGGTGGAGTTTACATGTTCTCTCTGTGCATGCGTGGGTTTTCTCCGGGTGCTCCAGTTTCCTCCCACAGACCAAAAACATGCATGTTAGACTGATTGATAACTCTTGTCTCTAGGTGAGAGAGAGAGAGAGAGAGAGAGAGAGAGAGAGAGAGAGAGAGAGAGAGAGAGAGAGAGTAGCTGTGTTTCCATCCATTTTCATTTCGATTTTTGAGCTAATTTTTGAAATCTCGCAAATATGTAAATACAAATTAATGCGAAGCAGAAGTGTTTCCATCTGCTGGCTTGAAGCGCATCTACCAAGCCACGCACAGCGTCATTACGTCAGACGTCAGCGTCATTACGTCAGACGTCAGCACTGCGCATGTCTACAGTAAACAGGAAGTAGCAGTTGAAAACAGAACCTGGCCACACATCTCGTCAAAATGGAGAGAATATTTCAGGTACGTGTTGCTATCGGTCGAGTTGTATTTATTCTGTCATACAAACTAGTTTTAGCGATGTTACATGTTGTCCGGAGCGGAAACAGCTGATCAGTCACGTGACGTGAATGTTCGCTTCGGCAGCACGAGTCGGCAAATGTGTTTCCATCTGTCGCTGTGCGCATCTGCTCATTTTCGAACATCCCAAAAACCACCTCAAGCGAGCGTATAAACTTTTTGGCGAACTTGAGAAAGTAAATACGGATTTTGCCGTTTCCATTAAGCTTTTCTGCTGCGATACTTCAAAATGCGCACCTAGAAACCTTGATGGAAACACGGCTAGTGAATGGTTGTTTGTCTCATTTGTCTCTATGTGTCCCTGGACTGGAGACCTGTCCAGGGTGTCCCCTCCTCTAGCAGAGTGATAGCTGGATATGGACACGAGTGACCCCCCGCGGCCCGAAAAGAAGAAGTGGGTAAAGCTAATAGATGGATAGAAAGATTTTTGACTGTCACTTAAGTTACCGAAGTATTAAAATATTCCAGTGTCGGATGAATGACTGCCAGGGTTTAATTACACACCTAGAAATGTCCAGGGCCGGGATTTGAACTTTGAATTTCGCTGAGAGGCAACAGCTCTACCAAGTGAGCCACTGTGCTGCCCGAGTGGATAGGTATATATATAATATAATTAAATCTGGATGGATATATATATATATAATATAATTAAATCTGGATGGATATATATATATATATAATATAATTAAATCTGGATGGATATATATATATATATAATATAATTAAATCTGGATGGATATATATATATATAATATAATTAAATCTGGATGGATATATATATATATAATATAATTAAATCTGGATGGATGGATGGATATATATATATATATAATATAATTAAACCTGGATGGATGGATGGATATATATATATAATATAATTAACCATACCTCCTGGTGTCATCGTCCTGGCCTCGTCCTCTCTGTGTGCGAACCCACTGTTCCAGCTGCTGCATAGAGTTCGTCCTGTTCAGGGTGCGATGTGGCTCCTGGTTGGGACTGTGCTGAGCAGGG
>JBBPBX010003020.1:35361-51307 GCA_038048925.1 Garcialebias charrua | reverse complement strand
TTGGTGGTGGTTACTGCTGCACTGCGCTCGCGATCAACCTCAAGATTGCGTTCATTGTTCTGGATTTCAGGCTGTGTGAGAGGCAGCTTGTGGTTGGCAACAAGATTTATTTCTTGTGGTCCACACTGTTCCACTTTTAGTCTGTCCAACCTGAAAAGGACAAATAAAAGACATCATATACTAACAGGAAAAACTTTGATTCATTTTTAAAAATCTTTCTTCTTCTTTAGGATGTTCCCTTTTCAGGGGTCGCCACAGTGAGTCATCCTCCTCCACCTCACTCTGTCCTCTGCATCCTCTGTCCTCACTCCAACTACCTCCATGTCCTCTCTAACTGCATCCATATATCTCCTCTTTGTCTTTTTCCTGGCAGCTGCATTTCTAACATCCTTCTACCAATATACCCACTGTCCCTCCTCTGGACATGTCCAAACCATCTCAGTCTGGCCTCCCTAACTTTATCTCCCAGTTGTTCAACATGTGCTGTACCTCTGATGATCTCATTCCTGATCTTATCCATCCTTGTCACTCCTAAGGAGAACCTCAACATCTTCATTTCTGCTACTTCCAGTTCTTTCTCCTGTCTTTTTGTCAATGTCTCTGTCTCCAGACCATACAACATAGCTGGTCTCACCACTGTCTTGTAAACTTTTCCTTTGACCTTTGCTGACACCTTTTTGTCACAAATCACTCCTGAAACTTTTCTCCATCCGCTCCATCCTGCCTGGACTCTCTTTTTCACCTCTTTACCACATTCCCCATTTTCCTGGACAGTGGACCCCAAGTACTTGAAGTCCTGCACCTTTGTGACCTCTGCTCCTTGTAGCCTCACTGTTCCACTGGCCTCCCTCTCATTCACACACATGTACTCTGTCTTACTACGACTGACTTTCATTCCTCTTCTTTCAAGTGCATACCTCCACCTCTCCAAGTTCTCTTCCACCTGTTTCCTGTTCTCACCACATATCACAATGTCATCTGCAAACATCATAGTCTATGGGGGTTCCTGTCTGACCTCATCTGTTAGTCGGTCAAACTTTTTGAAATCTTTGCAACAATAAAAAGTCCACCACATTAGAACAAATTACTGCACAAACACTTTTTTCAGTGCATTTAGAAGTTAAATGAGACAAGACAAATGGTAAAATTTGAACAAAATGCAGCTTTTTTGTTGTTAATTGTTCCAATAGGTTTACACTTCAAGCAAAGCCAGAAGTGCAAAATAAATTAGGAGAAGTGCTCATGTTTCTTCCAGCTGTTGGAGAAGGCCAGGTGTGTAAAAGGAAACCAGATATCTCCACTAAAACACTTCCTCTGTCAAGGCTCAACTCAAAGATGGCGCTCAGACCCCAAATCTATTTGTAACTCCCATTTAACACTGTGGTCTCAGTGGATGTATCCAGAGTGAAGCTCAAGGTCACAACTGCAAAGTTGATCCAGTTTCTGTCAGTGGTATGGCTCACTTGGTTGACAAAGGCAGAACAAAAGACATTCTTCAGACTTTCCACTTCATACTTTCAAATTGGGCAACACATAATGTCTTCTCCAGATTACTGTGTCTCTGGTATCCTCACAGAGGACATGCTGGGGCCAATGACTGGTTTGTGTGCTTTTATTTCTTTTGGGAAGAACATGGACACACAAAACAAGTACCCAGTAGGTGAAATAAAAAAAACTGCTACACATAGCAGAAAAACTTACAGCAGCATTGCATGGTCTCATTTTTGCTAAAGTATTGAGTGGATTCCAGGCACCAGTGCTCTGTGTAATTACACAGCTTTGAAATCATTCCTCTGCTCGGCCATGTAAAAAGAGTGCATTAGGTGGGCTGGTGGACAAATTACACATTTACGATTGTTTAAATTGAAGAAAAACAACTGAACTGGTAAGATGGTGAGCATGACCAGTCAGTGCAGAGGTACAGACCCTCAAAGACCTGCAACATGCACTAACATTACAAATACTGTATGCGCTCCAGTGTTCTCTGCCTGCACCAGTTGAGTGAAGCGAGTGCGCACAGGACCGTTGCAGTTCTTTGAAATTTAAAGCGTCAATCAAAATTGCATTATGAACATAGAAAAAAAAGTATATAAGTCGCTTCAGCGTATAAGTTGAAGGACTGACAAATCTATGCAAAAAACTGTGACTTATATGCTAGAAAATACGGTAGTATTTACTTTGCAATAAACCTGACACAAAAAAAATGACAAGACAGAGCATTGAGTTGCTGCCAAAGACCTTAAAGGTTCAGTATGTAATTTCTGGAACACGCTGGAACTTAGGAAAATTTTGAACAGAGACACGTTTCTGGTCCCTCCCCCTCAGAGCCATATATGGCTCTGTTACCCCTTGCTCTGCTGAAATTCAAATTCAAGCTCTGTTTTTATTGGCTGGTTAACGGCGGGTCACTGTGGCTTTTTAGAAATGCTTTTAGAGAAGCAAGGGGACAATAGTTTTTTTCAGAGATTACTTGTCTAAAATCAGTATGTCAGGAGGTAGTGACAGAGTGAAGAAATATGTTAAAAATATATTGTTAGAAAAGTTACATACAGCTCCTTTAACAGGCTTAACAGAGGGATTTAAAACTTGCTTCTTGAATAAACTCTAGAAAAAAGCGGAGAAAGAAATCAGAGAGGAGGAACAAACTGAAGAATGCGGAGTCATTAGTGTTCGTTTTAGAAACCGTGCTCAAATGTCTTTTTATGTCCTCCTCCTCTTTTCAAAAGTGACACAACCTGCTTTAAAAGAAGGGGGGAGGGAGAAAAAGGCGCATTAGTGAAGCTCGTACGAACCTTTTGACGGGCTCTGAATGCACAAGTGCAGCGTCTGTCATTACTTTCATCCAAGACTCCATGTCTTTGGCTGTGTCCGTGCAAAAATAGTACGTTCGCATGTTGGGATGCGTTGCCTGATGGACGGGGATAGACAGGAAGAGTGATGCACAAAGAAGGTTACCTGAAATATAGAAAGAAAGAAAATTGAACTTCACTTTAAGACAGGTGAATTGTTTGACATATCCAGGTAATTGTGACTATGATATTAATGTTTATTTATTTTAAACAAGCCGAGTTGATTTGTGAAATGTTTCTGGATGTGGCCATCTGCGCCGCACAGACAAATCAAATCCTGGAGTCACGTAAGTTTCATGCACACCACCAGATTAAGGAATTAAGTCTGTCTGGTGCAACGCTGGCAGACTTACCGAGCAGTTCATTGTATGGAAGACACACTGTCCTGTTTCTTCGTCCCCTCGCGGTAAACAAACAGATATATTGTTAGAGACAAACGCAGACAAAAAGAGAGACAGAATGTTTAGTCGCCAATCTTAAATCCTGTTTACCAATGTTCAAGAAATGAGAAAAACGTTTCATAATTTCCCTACAAATAGTCAAGAAATTCTTCAATTGGATGAACTTCCAGTCACAAAAGGAGACGGGGAAAGTAAAAATGTAGTCAGAATGTCATCAGATTTCTAAGTTTAACTGAGAAGTCTGTGCCCTGAACTGTGGTTTCCTTGTTTTGCTAACTGCTCCCTCTTTCCGCCTGAACCCAAGCTGGAAAAGGAGTGGGCTGTGTGGTTACAGAGACCTTCAACGGACTCCTGAGCGTCTGTGTTTAGCAGTACTGTACTGTATTTGGCAGGGCAACTTTGTTGTCTCTAAGGGTTTGTGAAAAATGCAGCAGTATTATATAAAGTGTTAAGATTCCATGAAATATGCCCTTTTCATAAAACGTTGGTTTCTGACGGTGTCATAGGACTGCGCTCCTGCCAGCCTGAAAAAGACATGCTTCATCCTCCTTACATCAATAGGCTTAAAAAACAGCTTGTAATAGCTTATTTTTAATCTGATAAAAACACAGCTTTAAAGTTTCAGTAAAACATTTTTACAGCGAGTAAACTTTGACTCATATTCTTTATAAAACACTGCTAAAACAGTAAAAACAATCTAAATCTCTGGCTTTTATTTTAATTTTGAGCTATTTATTATTTTCCTAAAAAGGCTAATGTACGGTCTTATTACTTTCTTTACTCCAAGTATAATAAAGGGACCCCGTGTACATAATCTCGTTTTCATCACATGTACCACATGCGGTGCAAATGACAATAAAGACTCTCTGACTCTGACTCTCTGAATAAACCATAAAGTCCAACAAAGTTTTAAGGAATGAAAATATACAAACCTTGAAAGCATATTTTCTGTTAATGTGATCATCCACAGACAACATGGATACATGGAAGCTCGGCAGGAGAATGCTGCCAAGAACACCTTCCTCTTTTTCATCTACAGGAAGGAAAAAGAAAACGAACCACGTGTTTGAGGCTGCTTTCAGAAGTCACGTGATTTATAACTTTACTTATGTTGAAACTTCATTTAATTAATTTGTAAACATTAAGGTTTAGACCAGAGACTGTGAAAAACAAGTAGTCCTCTGATCGTAACCCAAAACTTAAAACTGGAATGGGATCAGCTTCCCTGTTGACTGGTTCCAGTGTACCGGTAGGTTATAAGCCCCGCCCCCATTCTATTTACTGTAAATGGATGGGACATTGCCACACCTTAGAAATAAAATTTCAGGCAATTTGTTTTTTCTTCTTTATTCAATGTACGGTACCTTTCTTCTGTATGCTAAAATGTTCAGTTATTTATTATGTTTGGCTAAAATGAGTTATTTCACGCCAGAAAGGTCACATGACACCATGATTGTGTAAGGACTGGCTCGACTTAAAGACCAACTTAGCTGCTTAGATGTCGTGTCCAAAAATACAACATTAATGCTCTCTATCTTTTTAAACTACATTTAAAAATATGCTGGTGAAGATTCTCAGTCATCCAGGACATGATAAAATAAAAAAACGTTCAATACAGAAACAACTGGACTTAGGGGCCAAGATGGTGTAGAGGCAGGGCTGCCGACTTGGGACCCGAAGGACACAGGTTCAAACCCCGGCCACTACACACCTTGGGGTGTCTATAGCCGTTTACGCATTGGCCAGCCCTCAATGGCCCGGGGCTCCCCTGGGTGGCTCTGGGCCACCCGCGTTCATTACGCATTTGCCGCAAAGCCGCCTTGAAGTGGGTGGGCAGTTCTCTGGAAGTGGGTGGGGTGCTCTCTTCACGTGGGTGGAGTGTTCGTGTTTTAAGAGAGGAGACTCGGCAAAAAAAAATTGTTAGCTGGATATATATATATTAGTGTTTCTGCGTTTAATTTTTGTTAATAACTGATCACAAATCAGCTTATGTTACAACGTAAATAACACGAAGCGCACACCCATTTCCGCCTTTCAGCGCGACCTGAATGTCATTAAACAGCATTAAACAATAACTAATATTGTCTAACTGTTGCGCGCAGCCAGGGTTTTAAAATATAACGAATAATCTCTAACTTTTACGTGCAGCTAAAATGTCAAGAGGAGTGATTGCTATATGGGCAAGTTGGACACCTGAAAATTCAGTCCGGAGTATAGCTCAAAGTGTAGAGCACTGCTCTTTTGACCGGGAGAAGTGGGTTCGCTTCCCGCCTGGGACAAAGTTATTTTACTTTTTTTTTCTCTTTATTCACATTTTCTTTTAAATAAAAAGGAGTTTGTTTGGTTAACAAACTCCTTTTTATTTACTCCAATAAAAAAATAAAAAAATAAAACTTTGTCCCAGGCGGGAAGCGAACCCACTTCTCCCGGTCAAAAGAGCAGTGCTCTACACTTTGAGCTATACTCCGGACTGAATTTTCAGGTGTCCAACTTGCCCATATAGCAATCACTCCTCTTGACATTTTAGCTGCACGTAAAAGTTAGAGATTATTCGTTATATTTTAAAACCCTGGCTGCGCGCAACAGTTAGACAATATTAGTTATTGTTTAATGCTGTTTAATGACATTCAGGTCGCGCTGAAAGGCGGAAATGGGTGTGCGCTTCGTGTTATTTACGTTGTAACATAAGCTGATTTGTGATCAGTTATTAACAAAAATTTAACTCAGAAACACTAATTCAGCTAACAATTGTTTTAGGGGTTTCTCGTTTCTGTAGTTAAATTTGAATGAAATTCAACCCTCGCGCTGAGGTTGTTTGAATGAGTCCCGCCCCTGCTGCAAACAACGAATCAAATGAGAGCTGAAACTAGCCCTGTCGGGCTCGGCCCGATAAGAACCACGGTGAAGATGGTTCCAGAACAAGGGTGGATCCCGGGCGGAAAAGGTAAATGCGAAGACGCCGAACCCGGGTTAGAAGCTGGGAGAGCCGGGGAGGGCCGGCCAATGCGTAAGCGGCTTATGAGTGCACACCTATTTCCCCAGCTCCCCGGGCGCTTTCTATGGCTGCTCACTGCACCACCTGGTGGTGGTTGGGTTAAATGCAGAGACGAATTTCGTCTTGTATGGGAAACATACACAGATGACAGAAAAGTGACATTTATTTTATTTATTTATTTATTTGTAACAGAAGACGTTTCGCTCTTCTGTTACAAAGAAAGCGCCTCGGATGAAGAGCAAAATGTCTTCTGTTGAATAACAGAAGTTAATTCCGTGCGTCTTTTCTGTCTTTACTTCAGAGATAAAACATATTTAGTGAAATAATTGTGGGGATTGTTCTGCCTAAAAGTCCTTTAAAGTAAATCTTTTCTGTCCTGCAGCTATGCAAGAGCTTGAAGTTTATTACTAAATCATCTAAATTTATTTCCCTCCCCTCCCTAAAGAAATACACAACCACAGAGCAGCATGCAGAGAATTTTCTGAGTGTAAGCAGCTACGCTGGACATCCTGGGTGAACAATAATGACCAGATTACTCCAGCAGATAATGACTGTATTTGGTTGAGGCAGCAAAGTTTATGACCTCACTGCTGATGAACATCACTGCACAACACGTCCATCTAGATAAAGCCTTTAAATCTGCGTCTGTCTGTGGCTTTGTCAGCCAGCGGGCAGAAAGAATGTGTCAGGATTGGCAGGATGCTAGGAAAAACAGCCACAATGTCATCCTGATCAGCACAAATGACGACTACGCCCACATCGATCCTGAGTTATGACACGTACACTTGAATCAGGTGAGATCTACAGCACCTCAGTGACAAGCAGGTTACTTAAAAATAATCATTTACCTCAAAGATGCTCCTGCTCTACAACAGTAGCACAGAGGAAGCTTAAGGGTGAGCCAGACTTTCAAAACTGAAAGGAAAGCCTAATATATACAATTATTATTATAAAAGAAAGATCATTTAAACATCATTTCTGCTTTTGTGAGGATTAGGATTTTGTCTACAGCTTAAAAAAAGATTAAGTTATTTTTGTCTTAACATTACTATCAAAAACCACTGCAGATATTTCAAAGATGCCTCAACAGTTCATTTCTATGGTATTTATGCGTTAAACATGCATTTGTTTCCATTTCTGCATGTCTCAAGCCCTAAAGCTCTTTCAGCTGGTCGTAAAAGACTGTTGTCGTTTTATTTTATTTTTAATTAAAAACTTGGATGCGTTAGAAATTAGCCAGGCTCTGACTTCACGGTTGAGGTTCACCACAGTACAGTACTTTAAACATTGAAGACAACCGTGGTTGGAGTTGTGTGTACTTACCTCTATAGTAGAAGAGGCACAGATCAGAAAGTATGAACCATCTCTTCTTCCACAACTTCATGCCTGTACTGTCCTGAAAACGCACCAAATAAACAGATCATTTGAACCATGGAGTGGTTTTCACAGTGAAATCACGGCCTCAGTTGCAGAAATTGTTGTAAAGCAGGCCCTTCAGATATAATTACAGCCCCAAAATATTCATAAAATGAAATATCATTTTATTTTACTGACAAATAGCAGCCAAACAACTGTTTCAACTTGATATTTTAACGTTTTTTTTATTCTAGTCTTTATACTATGTTTTTTTTTTTCTCAACAAAGTTCTCTAAATCCATCTCCAGATTAATATAAAACTCATTTTGACCAGCCATTAACATTTTCTTTACATTTCATTCAAGATCAAGGTTGAATTTTTAATGTAATTACAAGTACTGTACTGTATTGGGATAAATTTTTACATTTAACCCAGAAAGTCAGCAGGCATTTATAAAACAGTATGTTTTAAAACAGACTGTAGATGACATTATGGACATAATTAACCACAAGCAATTTATTTAATGACACTGGTGGCAGCTCTTCACCTAAATATGAGCTGTTCACTGTGGAGCTGAAGTTTTCTCTTTAAGAGACAGTTTGGAGTTTGGCCAAATGTAATGATGTGCGTTGGATAATGTAATTATCAATGATGTGCGTTGGATAATGTAATTATCAATGATGTGCGTTGGATAATGTAATTATCCTATCATCAACTAATTAAATAAATAAGCAAGGCAAGGAAAACTAGAAGATCTTGTCAACCCATGTTTAATCTTGCAAGAGGAGCAGCGTTGAAAACCGGTACAAATATTAGACACCCAGATCACAAGGTCTGCCCACAGAGAGTATAAAGAAGTGTTTTTTTTTTTTAATAATCGTTATCAGACAAAGGTGAGGTCAAGACAAAAATGCTTTCCAGCTTATGGCCTTGAAGTTTATCACATGCGTAGTATCCGTGCACCTGCAGGCTCCACCTTGCAAAGACAAAACAACTCTAACACACATACATGGTTTTATAACATTTGATATTAGTAAGTGAAATACATCCATGACCTTTACATCGTCTTCCCCCATCATTTCCCCCCTGTTTATGGATTTTATCGCTTATCAATAACTCTCTTGTAAGTTAGGATGCCTTATGCATGCGGTGGAAAACCCACCCAGGGCAAAATCCGTCCAATCGGATGGCAAAGCACCAGCATCACCTCATGCCCCTATGACGGTGGCCTTAACGGTGCATTGAAGCATCCTTTCTGGGTGTTGTCATTTCAAAGCAAACAAAAACACAAGGATCTCCTCAGACAGAACTCACTTAAACCACCTTAAAAACCACGTGTTTGCCTTTGAATTAAATAAAGTTGTTAAAGCTGCCATCTTCTTTTCCTATCAACCCGGCAAGATGGACACAAGTGGCAAACTAAACTAATGTATCAGATCAGTTTATTTAGTCTTCTTTAGCTATTTTTATCTCATTTTTAGGCATTTAAATTGTAGGAACTGTCTGATGAAAAAAAAAAAAGTGGTTCTGAGTCTGACACTGATTTACCTTGAAACTGATAACTGGCCGATGTCTAATTGTGTCAAACAAATTAAAATTTATGTTTGAGAAAAGTTAGCTTGCTTCAGAGTTCAAAACAAAGATAACCATGTTTGCTCAAGTTGCTCTTTAATAGCTCACAGTGTGTTTTAGTCTGCAACCCGAGAAGAATATTGACTTTAATGGAAAACTTGAGCAAAGAACTTCAGCATAGATTTTATCTGCAGACTAAAGTAGAGGGTGGGACCTCAGCAGCTCTGTCATTATGGTCAAACAGCATGCGGGCTGCAGCTTGGCTTAAATGGAAATCTGTTTGCACCGCCCAGAATGTTTTATACATTAATATGGAAAGAAAAACAGAAAATGCAAATGCTGCTCTGTATATACTAAAATAAGGCATATCTGAACTGTAGCAACAATCAAACATCTTGACCACCTGTTCTTCATGCAATCAAAGTCCTCATCACCAATTTTATAATGAGTTCATGAGTAAACGTTGTAAGAAGTTCTGTTAGACCTTGCTCTTAGGACCAACACACCGATTGTGGTGACATGTTGATTTCCCTGTGGATCTACTGCAGAGCTTTCACTCAGCCAAGGACTTCAGTGGCTTCCAGGTTTCAATGTGGCAGAAACATAAAAGTGCAAATCCAGCTTTTATTCATAGTAGCAGATTTGTGAGTCTTTTGCTTGATCTACATCACTCGGATAAAGGTCTCCAAAGAAAAGCAGCTGGCAGCTGCAGCAAAGGAAACAATCACGTGTTCACAGGCTGCACTGGGAGCTCTGCAATCAGAACTAATTGAGTGAAGCAGCAGAAGAGTCTGGCCAAGGACTGCTTCAAGCACCACTTTTCTCTCCTTGCTGCAAGTTGCCCAGGTTGCAGTGTATTTAAACACTGCTGGCTGTGCAGGAACCCCAGATAGAGCAATGTTCATACGGTGCAAAGCATCAGGAATTATTCTTTGTGCTGTTCCTGCACTGTAACTTGAAGATTGGAAAATATTTTTGTTTCTGCTACATTTAAAAAAAAAAAAAAAAATGTTTTACACAAGCTGCTATTACTTTAAAATAACTGAATAAAGAGATAGGTGGTCCATTAAAAGAGCAGAAATGTATAATCAACATGCTAACAAGCTAACGGAGACAATGCCACCATGCTGTGTATGAAATATTTTTATGTGTTTCTATCTAGTATTTACTGTAGTCATTAAAAAATAAAACAAAATAAAAAAATACATCCTGATTTGTAGCATCATGTGACAAATCAAAAATAATTTCAACGATTAAACAATTTTTAAGTAACCATTAATGCTTGTGGTGTTTAATCCAACCAGTAAATACAGTACATCCTTAAAGGACGCCATCCTCATCTTTATTGTTTAAAGTTCAAACAAATTAAAAGTTGGTCAGTTTCTCACCTGTTTGTAAAGCCAGTTCCTCTTGATCACCGGAGCATTGGGGTTCCTCCTGATGGAGTTGGATCGCTTTCCAAAATTGTGAATTTTCTTGGAGGGCCTTGAGGGCTAAGAGGGAAAAAGTACAAATATACATGAAAACTACTTCAGGGGTATATGCAGAAATTCTAGAGTTGAATTTAATACCTTTTAATACCTTTTTAATACCATCAAAATATTTTTTAATACCATCACGGCACCGAGCTGTAACCGTAGCGGCAACCTGTTGTATTTCAGTTCCATGCAACTAATTGTAAAGTGATAAGATTACTGTCATTTTCTTCCTAAACTTTGGTAGTAAATGTAGTTTTATAACAATTACTGGATACAGTACATCAATTTGCTTCTTGCCTCAATAAAAGCACTGACCTATTTGTTATTTAAATCTAACCCAAGAGAAAAAGTTTAATTGTTCCCACACACAGCATATCTCTAATGGCAAACAAAAAACTGTAAACTTGAAAACAGAACAGTTTAGTTAAAATAATTCAACACTGAACACATGCATAATTCAAAAAGAGAGGGAGAAAAATAATAACTACTGTATTTTTCATCCTGTAAGTTGCAGTTTTTTGCATAATTTACATGCCTTGCAACTTATAGGACGAAGTGACATATTTATAGATTTTTTCCCCCCATATTTATAAACCATTTGACTGAAATATGACCGTTTCCATTCATTCTGACTGAAAAAAAAAAACCTGCAGTTCCTGATGGCCCCATAGGGTATGGCATGCTGTTGGCTGTTGTATCATGTAATAGGAAAACGTGCCTTTAATGACAAATTAAAAAAAGTTCAAGACAAAAACAACTGGACTTTATTTATTATACTATTTATTATACTATTATACTATACTTTGTTTTTTTTATTGCACTTTTTAGAATTCACCATGTCCTGGATGACTGAGAATCTTCACTAGCTATTAATGACCCAATCGGCCTGCCATACTCTCCCCACCTCTCTGCTCACTGCTTCAATCCAGCAGCCAGCTGCACCGCCCCGGCGAAATGCAGCTAATTTGACCATTAAAGTGCATTTATTAAGAAAATGATAGACAGAAACACACCTCTGCTATAATTTCGAGCTAACAAATAATTGTTTAGGTATTTTTCTTGTTAAATGACGGCGAAACGAGCCGCGCTCCTTTTTCCTGTTTTCACCGCTGAGCGATCACGGTGCACACAGGCAGCGACACTTTTTTTTTAAAATAAAGCCGATTTAACCATTAAAGTACATTTATTAAGAAAACGTTAGACTGAGACACACCTTTTGCTATAATTTCGAGCTAACAAACAATTGTTTAGGTAAATTTCTTGTTAAATGTCGGAAGATAAAGTCGCGCTCCTCTTTCCTGTTTCTTTTTACAGACATGATACCAGCTGTAGGTGCGCGCGCACACTGACTGACGATATGACGTCTTTGTTTTAGCTAAGGTCCTACTTGGAACATAAAATTAGAAAAGATAAATAAATTCACAGACCTTTTTTTAGACGCCAGAAAGGGAAAAATATAGTTGTGTAGGTTTTAAAAAATGTAATACCTCGTCAGATGACGTTTATTACTTTTTAATACTTTTTAATGGCCTTAATTTGTGTTAATTTCATTTACTACCTTTTACAACCCCGCGGATACCCTGTACTTTTTCTTGACCACGATCACAGTGTTTGGACAATTTAAACTCGACCCGGTAGCTTTATTTTCTCAGATTTACAAACAGGGATGCAGCTCATGCTTGCTTTTGTCACTCACTCTTCCTGCAGGGCTGTTGGTGTGTGTGGTGCAGTCAGAGGTGGCTGCCGTGTGGTTGGAGGCTTCGCTCATGGTGCTTAGCGGCCGTTCCTTCTTCTCATTCGCTGGCACTTTGGAGGCAGATCTAAACAAAAGACACAAAACACGCCATCGATCAGAAAGACATGTGTGATGTCTTGCCCATTTAGGTCCTCCCTACCTCTAAAATAACAAGGAAAATAGGAGGACACAGCTTTTATCATCAATTAATGTTTGATGCCTCTGAAGTTCAAGCTCTGGATGTAATGAGACCTCAACAAGTGCTTATAAATCAGGCTCGTCAGAGCAGGTCACTTTCCAGCTCCCTAGCAGTTTATAGTCTATAGACGGCAAGGTCTGTCTGACATTCTGAACCAAAGGTTAAAAAAGGAATGAAATACTAGTAAAAATGTTTTATACTTTAGCAGATCATAAGAAATTAGATAGTAGACATGTCTTAGAGAGGAAAAGACAAGACAACCAGGCTGGAACAGAAATGCTGCAATGGTGAAAATAATCTCACTTCTTGCACACCAACTTTACTGCACTGGAAAAAAATAGTAGCAAACCCTGAAATACAAACTCCCCCTTCTAACCTGTCCATACAACCAATTTAATGAAGACTGCAGATTTTATTTTGGTATCAGTCTTTATCGTCCACATTTTTCCATCTTCCACTTGGTAAAACATGCACAGAACTACAAGAATCAGCACAAGTAAACTGTGATCACCAGTTTAGACCAGACTCCATGCTGTTACTATAAACACAAACAGTGTCACAATGAGCAACACTAGCTGTTCACCTGAGCAGGTAACTGACACAGGATGTTTACTGTCATGCAACACAGTGGCTGTGTCTCAATTCAGGGGCTGCATCCTCATGAGGACCCAGCCTAGCTGCCTGGGCCGAGTAGGCCACGCACTCACAAGACCGGGTGGGCTGGACGAAACTGCTGAAATGGGACGGTCTAGCCTTCAGGTTTGCCGGCATTGAAGTGGGTGGGGCGTTCTCTTGAAATGGGTGGGAAGTGTGGAAAGAGCGCTTGGTGTGTGTGTGGAAAGAGAAGGGGCGCCGCAGCTGAATATATATATTAAGTGTTTCTGAGTTTACTGTTTGTTAAGAACTGATTACAAATCAGATTATTTTACACGTGCGTAGCAAGGATTTTCTGAGGGGAAATCTTTTAAAACCCAGAGTGGACCTACAAAAAGCAAGTTGTCCAGTAGCTCAAATGGTTAAGCATCCTGCGATTGGTGCAGAGATACTTTTCTCGAAGCTGGTTCGAATCTCACTCGGTACGGCTAAAACTTACTTTACGTTTGTCTTTTATTGGATAAAAAAAACGAGGACTGAGATTAAAAAGAAGGAGTTTGTGAAACTCCTTCTTTTTTTTTATCCAATAAAAGACAAACGTAAAATAAGTTTTAACAGAGGTCCACTCTGGGTTTTAACAGATTGCCCCTCAGATAATCCTTGCTACGCACATGTAAAATAATCTGATTTGTAATCAGTTCTTCAAAAACAGTAAACTCAGAAACACTAGTATATATTCAGCTAACACATTTTTTTTAGTCGTTTCTGTAGTAAAATTTTAATGAGATATATTCGCGCTGAGGTTGTTGTCAGAACGAGCTGATGACTCAACAACACGCAGCAGCCCCGACCCTGCACGCAGAAAGTCCCACCCCCCCGCGAAATCTCTGCTGGCGCTATGAATTCTGGGATAGCCTCCGTCTTGAAGGATTCACGAATGCATCCTCAGATTTTGACAGGAAGTAGGCCGCATTCCTCGGCCGCATGAGGAGGAGTCTTCGAATTGGGACAGTCCTCCGCGCGGGGCAATGACGTATGCGGCCGACAAATGCGCACTCACGAGGACCCAGCCCCTGAATTGAGACACAGCAAGTGATAGGACTGACGCTGCAGACACTGAGGGCATAAAACAAACAGGCTGACTTTACATTTCATTAATAGAGAAGTTTATGTTTATGTTTATTAAATTTGTTCATTTTTTTACAAAAGAAACACAATACAAGACAATCCCATTAATGATACGTACACAATGTAAAAAAAAAGAAAGGTAGCAGAAAGAAGAATAAATCTTATTATATCTGCCCCTTTTTTCAAACAATCAGATTAAACAATAATAATCTTTCACCAGCAGTACAAAATGACTAACTCTTTCTAATTTTCTAATACTAATACTAATACATAACTAATAATTGATACAATACACATTACGCTAATTCATATATATTTTTTCAACAAATTCCTTTTGATCATTTTCTTAAATGTAAACAGTGACTTGGCATTTTTAACTACATTCTCCAAGCCATTCCATAATCTAATTCCCTGGATTGAGGTAGAACGTCCCTTCAAACTAGTTCTGAATTGTGGTTTTACAAACATCTCTGTCCCCTTAAGATTATAACAACTTTGTCTTTTAACAAAATTCATTTGGACATTTAAAGGTAATTCGTTATTCTGAGCCCTATACATAATTGATAAAATATTATAATCAACCAAATCATGGAACTTCAATAATTTCAGTTGATAAAATAATGTACTGGATGGATGACAGTAATGTTTTCTAGTGATAATTCTTACAGCTCTTTTCTGTAATACAAAAATAGGCTTTGTGATTGTACAAAATAGGCTTTGTGATTGTTCAAGTTCAACAATTATTACAAATAAAAGCAGCTATTTGCCATCATTACAGTAAGCACCTCCCAAATATTTGGTCACTGCCTTACCAAAAAGAGGATTACAGGTACAAACACGAGAGCCCCGCCCCCCACTACCACCACCCCCGTGTTTTGCATCATCTGGTACGGTAAGTGAGTAAAGTATGGGGTTCTGTGCAGACACATCTGGTAACATAATCAGAGGAGTCATAGGCTGAACAGTTTAGTGACTAATGCTTTCTGGAGATAAAATGCACATTATTTTCAGTCACTGCTGTAAAATACATTGTGAAGAAACGAGTAGCCACTGAAACCTGAATTGTTTCCCATCTGATGAGCTCATATGTGCTTGAAATCTTTTCACCACTTGCATGACAGGCAAAACAAGCTGAACCATAATCGATGACATGTGGACTTGTCATAAGAAAGAGTTTGGGAGGGGTGCAGAGATTAAACGGACTACTGTCGAAGAAGACTTTGGCTTTATTCGATGCTCTATTTGGCACCAGGCTGCATCTCGGCTAGAAGCTGCAGATAATTAGTTTGGACCAGAAAATCAATCTGCATGCGGAGAAACTGAAAATAAGTGCACGTGTCAAATGGTGGTTGCACTGTTTCTACTTGCAGCCTGATCAAGAACAACTACAGAGCTGTTCAACCTCATGGGCAGTTTTAAACATCAAACATTCAAATTCCATTCAAGAACACAAAATTAAATACAAAATTTAAAAGAAGCTTTTTATTGTTTGATGGATGTATGACAAATAAAAGACACATGGGGGAAATCAGTTACTGGACAATCTTCAACAAATTACCGTACACAGATGAGGAAAACATAAATGGCAGAAGAGCAAAAATTATATATTATACATTAAATATCTATATACATATATGT